>VYXB01006408.1:0-104635 GCA_013397135.1 Pachyramphus minor | reverse complement strand
GAAATATTTGTGCATGTAGGATAGTCATAGAAAAAGTTTAATCCAAACTGATTTTAGTTGGATGAAGTTCAAGAGTTAGTCAGGATCAAGAAGGCTTCTCTAATAATGAATATGAATAGTGTTATGGGATAAGTAAATTTTTCTTGTAATAGTTTGTGCCCATTTCATTACTGGAAGATGATGCCTGTTGATTAAGTCATAAGTTTTAAGGAACAAAATGCAATTGAA
Organism: Pachyramphus minor; assembly: GCA_013397135.1. Lineage (NCBI taxonomy): Eukaryota > Metazoa > Chordata > Aves > Passeriformes > Tyrannidae > Pachyramphus > Pachyramphus minor. Next base: position 104,407 of record VYXB01006408.1, on the reverse strand, counting down.
TTACTGAACAAGCTTTTCATATAGATTTCAATTTCTGTAATTTTTTTTTTTTTGGAGAAAAGGGTTTGTTTCCCTGCAAACTGAGAGTCTGAAACATTGATCTTTGGTCTTGCTACTTTTGTGGCCATGTGCTCCAATGCTATTAGGCTTAGCAAATGTTGCCTGAATTTAATATTCTTTGGCAAAACTATTTTTCATTTCAAGCAATTGGACTATCAGTGTGAGGTTACTGAAAATGATGAGGTGTTTTCACCTAATACTGAGCTGGAAGTCTGGTAGAAGGACGAATAGTTTTCCTGCTGCACACAATACTTGGCAGCCTATGCCTGGACTTCTGCTAGATTTAATTTTGTTGTTCTTGAACCTTGCTTGGTGCTCACTGCTGCACTGCAGATCTGGAGAAAGACTATTCCATTAAGCTGTTTTGTTATAAATACTGTTAGTTGCTTTTACCTTTTTTTTTTTTTTTAAGTGAAAGTGCTTTTTAATCTGCTCAGTGCTGCAGTTTGATTCCGTGTTTTCCTGGGTAATGGATTCAGGTGCATTTGGTGTTGTTCAGAGTCGGAAGTGACTAACCTAATTTCAGCTTCGAATGTATTCTCCAGAATTGCTTTGGATATTTTGCTGGTTGAATAAAAGGAACAGAAATATTAAGGATGCACTTTTCCATGCCCTGAAGGGATGCTCCTAGAGGCAACCTTTGTATCGTTTCTGGTGATAACTAGAAGTGGATATAATACTGACAGACAGCAAAGTATTTTGCTATATGTTTGTCATGAACATATAAAAGTGTGGACAATCTTGAAGGAGCAGAGAAGAGTAACTCAGTGGTTATATTCATAATGTAATCTGTTATATAAACGTGTCCAAAGCTTTCCAAACTCATTCAACCCCTGCTATTTTTGACCTGATGAATAGAATTTGAGGAAGATAATACGTTCACCATGAGCAGAAAATACTTTCTGTTTATTGATTTTTTATATTTTACATACCTTTCTAACATTAGTAAATCCTCTGTGACACTGTTTCACAAAAGCTTGTCTAAGACGTGATATTTGCAGAAATATCAGCTGCAATTTTTTTTTCTTCGTGCCAATTTGTTAAAGGATAGAGTGCAGTAGATTTTAATCTAGGATACAACAAAAATTAGATACAACAGTAGTTCTTAATAAACCACCTTGGTTAAACTAAAACTGTGCCTGAGAGTCACAGAGTCAAAAGTCAGAAGTGCTATGGACTGGACTGGGGAGATCTCCAAGCCAAAAGCAATCACCACCAGCACCACTCCAGAATGGTGGCTAAACAGGAGCTATTAGGAGAGATGACACACCAGAAATCCTGTGCCTTTCCTCACAGGGCAATGGCTGACTAGGAAACAAACTCCTTTTGGCAAATTCTGTTTGCAGCAGCAAGGAGACTTTGCATTCTTGCATTTCTGGAACTGATTTTGATTGCTAGATGAACTACAGTATGCAGGAATGGATGATAACTAAATTTTTCTCACAAAGTGTTTATTGATGGAAAACCATAGTACATTTAAAAGTCTTTGTTAAACTTGCATGTTGGTTTTTTAATTCTGGTTATTTCTAATAATCAGAATAAGGATTTGTGAGACCTTCTTTAAAGGATGCTTTTCTAGTGCTCAGTTTATATAGTGGTGCTGCAACTATGTGGTTTTTAGCTCTCATTGCACTGTTACATGTTCTACGAGATAATGGTGAACAGGGTTTTTTGGGTAAGGCAGCCTTAATAATAGAAAATGCTTTTAAATATGCAAAACAAGCCCACTCTGCTTGTCATTTATGTAGGGTTGTGGGTGTCCATACAAGATTTTTCTTATACTAGACTTTATTGGTGTCACGTCTTATTGTGAATATTGTATGCGCAAGAGGTTTGGGCCAAGTAGACATCATCTACTACTAGACTGGACACATCATTTCTATAATGAGTGGTTCAAGGAAAATTTTTGTCTTGTGTAAGGACAAGAAAAAAATTGCATCCTCCTACATGACAGAAGTATACTGTATGACTTTCACTGCCTCTTGCTTGACTAGTGGGTTACTAAAGACATCTAGGTCAAAGCAACCTTGTTAGACAATACGGATTATTTCCTCCTTGGTATAGTCCTCCCACATGGTTGCTTCAATTCCAGCAGTGCAAATTTCTGCAACCTGTTATTTACTAGAAATGCCAGCATAGCTTCATAGGGAATTGACACCAAGGAAACCAGATTAAAAAGTATGGTGTGATATAGACATACATATAAATATAACATGGTATATAAGTCTTCCATGCCTTTTTGGGTATTAATTGCCCCAGACGACTGTCCATGTTCCATCACAAGGATGGAAACAGAGAACATTTATAGAAATTAATGTTGTTTGGTTAGCCAGCACCGGGACCCTAAGAACTTTGAAAGTATGAATAAATGTATTCCAATTACTGACTAATGCAGGTAATGGGTTTATGGTACTTAGAGGGCTGAATCTGTTCCCTGACAGCCTGCAGACATTAGGGGCCCCTCATGACCAGCCTGCAATGTAGGCATTATGGAGTGATTTTTACTTTACTGACTTTTCCATCAGATCATCCCCTTTCTTTCACACACAAGGTTAATTCACTTCTTGATCACATTATTTCCTCGCTGCTCTTTGACAATATAAAAATTCTGAGTGGACAGCTCAATCCCTCTTCCATCTCAGATTTGATTGTTATGGTATTGCCTGGCGTCCCTCAGAGGCCTCCAGCAGCCTTTGCTGCACTTTATGACACTTAAATGGCTGGGCTACAATTTCTCCATCTATTCACGAAATGCTGTTAATAACTCATTTTCAAAGAGGCCCTTCTTTGTGTCTTGGCATTAAAGGATTTTTTATTAGGTGCCAGGATAGGTGACACACAGCCCCAGTAACCAAAGAGTTAATTAATCTGTTGAAATTTATTGCCTTTTATACTGCACTCAGTGTGACAGTCCCTAAGAGAAACAGATACTATATTTACAACCGAGCTGAAATATTCAGTAATATAGTCTGCATACTGACCCACTCCATCAGTGTATGCCTTTTGCTGGAGTACCCATTAATCAACTAAGATGGATTTGTGTAATCTGTCTTCTTTCTTATTCTGAGATTCCAATAAATATTGAAATAATAATTTATTGATTACTCTGCAATATAAATGTGTAGTAAAGGCACCCAAGATATTTGCATAGTAATGCATTTCAAAGCTCTTGGCGTTCTGTAGGTATGAGGAAGAGAATGATTGTAAAAGGGGTTAAGAGTGATGAAATTCCTTTGGAATATAGAAAACCAAGTTCAGTACTAGCAGGATATGGTGGTCCTCTAAGGTCATTTTTGAGATTGGTGAAGTATAAACTGTAACAGGGTTATAGTCATTCTCTAAAATCTGTATACTGAGGGTAAACCTAGGTTGTGTTACTGGCCTTTCATTTGGGTGACAATAAACACAGGGGTGTTTGACTATTTTATTTTGTAAACAAAACTGTTTCCATTCTTTTCAAGTGAGGTGTTTATCAGAAGATACTGGCTTTGTTCTTTCTAAAAATAACAGTGTGGGCTGCCCACTATATTGAAATCCTGCCATAAAGGATGTGCATTCCTATAATATGCATGACTCAGTGGGACAGGTTATTTGATGCAACTCTCCTGAGAGGTGAAATAGGGAAGATTCTGCCAAGGGAGGGATTATGACAGCTTCTGGCATAAATTAGAGAATTTATGTGGAGTGCTACAATTCACAGCAGACTTTCTTTAGCCGTGGGATGCAGTATATCACGTATTTGCTGTAGCATGGAGATCCAAGGTTTCCACACACCTAACCATGCTCTGTACTAGGGCCTGGCATGGACTGTAAGGCAGTTTTGTTTACTTTGTGCTGCATTCCTGTGGTAATTTCTCCCTACCTCCTTGTGGTTTACTCATTTGTGTTGTTTATTGCGTTAGTAATAGGTAATCCAAACAGGTCTGCCTAACTACTGAAAGGTCATGTACAAGTAGAACAGTTTGCATTCATTTGCAGAGCAAATTTCTTTGTTTATGACCTTGTGTGGTACATAGTACTAAATAGGACTAAAATAGTGATAGATTTTAATTCTGTTTTAGAAAAACTACTGCATCAAAAAGTTAAGGATGGATATTCTACTTGGAATATCACCTGATAAATATTGAAATACTTTTGTGAAGTAGTCACAATGTACCACTTTATGTTTTCTCTTCTCTTCCTCATTTCTTTCTGATTATAAGAACTAGAAGTAGCCTTGCAGTAGACAGGGAGACTTGTATTTTTACAAGAGAAACTTGCAAGAGAAAAGCTGAAGAACAATCCAAGGCTTTTGGATTGTTCTTGGAGATGTATTCTTTTACCAACTCCAATTGGAAGTTTTGCATTTACTTCATAAAGGCTTTTGCTTTTGCAGACAATGGAGCAACGATTAGGTAATGTTTTTCTGACTGCCATTTAGGAAAACCAGATCATTATCTTTTCTTTGAGAATGCCAACAAGAAAGAGTCTGCTCTGGCAAATCTTTTTCCCTAATTAGAAGAATTAGAATTAGAAGAACCAATCAGTATTCTTGATGACTTGCTCTTCACTTTCTAGCATGGCCTAAATTTGTTTTAAAGTTTCAGTGGTCTGTTTAGGAGACCCTACTGGCTCAAATACTGAGAAAGATCCATTTTCAAGAATTAACACAGAAATACATAACTCTAATAAAGTAGCTTTCTAATGAAGAGATTACTTATGATTGTCAGCATGACTGTTGTGTGGTGTATGAGATGTTTAGTTCTGCTTATTTCTTATGCAGTAAATTCAACAGTTTTCTCTTTCGTATATATATGGATAACCACTGTGTGAGACTTTCAATATAACTGTTGTTCTGTAGCATAAACATGTTTCTATTTTTCCCTGAAGATTCAAATGGAAAATTTAATTGCTGCTTATCTTTTCTAAATCCCAAATAAGTTACCAAGAGAGGAATATTTACATTTTTTGTTTATGAAGAACTTTAATCTGCTTGTGGGTGCTCCGTTCTCACAATACTTTGGTACCAATCAATATTATCTACTTCTGTAGTGTTGAACATAACATATTCTCACTCATGAAAGCCATGATCATGAGTGGAGTTTCAGAGGATAATCTTTTTCCTTGAAAAGTGTAGGAGCCGTTAGTTGAATTCAGTCACAAGTGGTTTATGCAGCACATTTCAAGTCTCCATAACAATTTTTCATAGTTTTGGGTAACTGCTTCTGATCAGAATAACACTTCACAGGATTTCTTTTCTAGTGTCTTGTTGATAAGGTTAACCAGATGGTGAAGTCTAATCATCTGGGCAGTACCATAGATCATCACGCACACACACACACAAATAGATAAGAATGGAGGATGATAAATTTTCTGTTAGTTTTATGTGTACATGAATAAAAAACCCCTTGAAACGTACAGAAAGCCAACCTTTTGAAAGTAAAGAAAACCAATGCCCTTCTATATTTCTGTCTATAGCACAACATTTTAAGAAAGAATAAACCTTTTGGTTACACTTTTTTCTTTAATGAGATTTCACCTGTGAATTTTATGTCGACTTTCAGGAATGCATATTCTGTTTCCTAATTCATGATGTTAAGTATTTTAATAACAAGCACAAGGGGTTAAAAATTAAACTGCTTAATACGTGGGGGTTTTTATGCCATGTTGCTTTAAGCAATCCAAAGTCAGCTACTGTAGGAAGATCACAGAGTTAAGCTGCTTTGCACTGTGATCTGGCTGTTAACCCACAATTGTCTAATGTTATAAATAAACAATTTTTAAAATTTTTTGTCCTAATTATTTGATCCCAGGAACAAGGGCTTCAGTGACAGAAATTCTAGTGATAACAAAAATACCAGTGTGGTGCTAGGGTATCTAGTGAGAATGTGCATTTTGCATATTAAGTTGTCAGTTTCTTTAGTCAATAGCCTTCCCCAGGGCGGTCTAGAGATTACATGGGCTTGATGTAAAAATGATTTCCGGACACAGCATTGCAAGATGCACATGACTCAATAACTGTGCTTCTTTAGCCACAAATTAAGTTGTATTGAGATTGACTGTAGTGATTGGATATGATAGACTTTGGGTGTCAGGAGATATGTTGCTGTTTCTGCTCAGCATACTGGGAATTTTGGTTCATTGAAATCCTTTTGGGAATGCAAGATCAGGTCTAGTATCACCTATTTGTAATTATGTTAAATAATATGGGACTGGGGTTTTCAAGCTTTTCAGGGATGTATTAATTTAGTTTTTACTATAAGTTCATATGTGAATTAAAACATTGCTGTTTCAGTGTAAATGATGAACAAAGTGAATGAAACAAACTATAGCAAAGTATTGCTTGTGGAACGTGACTTGGCTGTTAGGAATGTGCTAGGATTTGACTAAAGAAGAGGAGTCAGAACAGAGGATTTTTGCATGGGTAGGTGTGAGAATCGTGCAGCTACATATTGTCTTCCTTTGGAAGTACTGATTTATGTACTACTGTTTCATAGTGGTTTCTAGGAGGAGACCATTTATTGCAGTTTTATAGATGCTTGTATTTCTGGAAATGCTTCTCCAGTTTTATGCAGAACTTTTTTCATTGTTTTACCTACTCAGATTAAAAATATTATCCTTTATAAGTTCAGGAGTTTATATTTCTTCTATTTTCAGCAGTTGCTGTCCATTATTCAACTTGGGACTGAAGAATCATTTTCTATCCAACTATTTTTTCAGAAAATTTACTATTTCTATTTCCAGATGTGTCTCTATGTGTGACATTTTTATTTTTATTTACCTTTAGAGAAATTACAGTATGGCAAGAACTGTTGTGGGTGAGTGAACCCATCATTTAGGCACTGAAAGAGCATATATGTTCTAAGTGAGTATATTCAGGGAAAAGCCATTCAGTGGCTTAAAGGTGATTTCTGTTTCACTCTGCTTCCAATGCTTTCATAATAACCCTGAAAGTACTGAAGTTTACATATATATATATATGTATGTGTGTATGTATATGTCTTTACTGTTATGCCTGTGATTAACACAAACATGACATTTCTTTAAATGGAAAGTTATTTGGGACCATGTACAGCTGCCGTGTAATGAAGTGTTACACCATCCAAAGTCAATGGCAGTTGTGGCCTTAGATGCCAGGCCTGCCTATGGCCTCTGTCTGTTTAGCCATACTGTATTAATATCGTTTGGATATTCCCAGGGGTTATGTTTACTTACAAGCTACATATTATAGTTGGCAACTTGTGACAGGTGCATTCTGGTTCCCATATGTCTTATGCAAAACTGCAGGAAAATATATCCATGTTCTTCACATCAATATGCCAAAATGTCAAGAGTCACCTCCCAGCATAAAGACCCTCATAAATACAAAAGGAAAGTGCTTGGCATCATCCCTTGTAAATGCAGGCCTGTCTGAGAAGCTGTCTGTAGAAATTCATCTGTCAGTCATTGCGGAGTCTTGTGTGTGAGAGAACTCAAGGCAAAGCTGTCGCAGCTTGAGCATTGCACCTGCCTTTCATATAGTGGTGTGTGAATGCCAGCTGACCACAGAAGTGAAAGACACTCAAGGTCAGTCTATCATTTGCTGTTGGCTTTTATTAAACCACCTTCTAAAAGTGTGGAATCAAAGCTGGGCAAATTGTAATGGATTATCCGTGAGCCTATGGATGCTTATCTTCACAGATCTTCACCTTGCTTAGGTTTGCTTCTTTGTAATTTCTTAGAGTTTTGATGCATGTATCTGAACTTGTTTTTCTGGTCTTTGTTTAAGATACAACCTTAATTTGGTGTTATGTAAAGTTATGTTAGACCCACTTTGGAAAAACAAAAACACCTAAACTGTGTGGGAGTTCATCTCTGTATCTTACCCATCTCTGAGTTGCTTGCTTTTATGTTTCTCCATGGTTGCTACTAACTAAGAATACTTTATAGAACATTAAATTTAGAAAGCAAAACTGAAAGGCAATATGAGAATATGTGCAATATTTCATTTACATCTGAGTCAAATGAAATTAAACTAGTGGGATTAAGTTATAGTCTACATTCATATCATTGAGAATTAAAAGTTGAATTACATCAAACTAAAACATCCAGGAACTTGACAGAAAGGAGAACTTCTGTCATTTAAAAGTCAGGAAAAACCTCTTAATGCTATTTGTAGGTCCATTTTTAGATTTTTTTGGGTGTGTTTTTGTTTGTTTGTTTTATTAGTAATTTATTTTTTTCTTGAAAACTATGAGAAATTGACATATGGGACACTTGTCTTAAGCCTTCTGCTCATGAAATCTGTTTCAAACAATGCTAAAATCCTCACATGCTAGAACTTGCTACTTGTTTAAAAAAATTAAAAGCAAAAAAATAGAAATAATGGTTGAGGGTAGCATGTGAAAATTTCAGATTGCACAAGTGTGAAATTTTATCTTTTGGATTTTTTGGCGGCTTTCAGTTATGGTCATAAAATTCCGTTTTTATTTTGGCAAATGGCAATATCAAATTTAATACATTCTGGATGACTATTTTTCCTGCACCAAGAAAATCCTAGAAAGTAGGTACAGAACAGTATAAAACACCTCATACTTTATATTGTGTTCCTTATACATTTAGAGATTTAGAAAGTGGGCATTCAGTTTGCCCATACTTACTCTTGTTGATTATCCCCTTCTTGCCTTTATTTTTTTGTCAAGTAAATACTTTAATTAATGCTTGTCATCATGGAAGCTGGCAAAAATTTTCTTTAATTCCAATTTGTTGAGCTGGACTTTGTGTGTGAGGAGAGATTGTGCATTAGCTACCCATGTCAGTATTGCTAATGTGAGCATTGTTGAGGAAGTTCAGATTCCATAACCAAATTATCTCAGACAAAGAAAATTTACGAGTGCTTGTTTTAATATTCAAAGCATTCTGATTCTCTGTGCTCTATAAGAACATCCTCTTTCATTCTGTCATATAACAATAACAAATGATGAAGTCATAATTGCACAAAAAGTAAAGTAGCATTTTGTTAATAGATTTTTTCTAAGAACTCATATTTTTGAAGAGCCTGCCATTATAAGAAAATTTTGGTGCTGTATCAAAACATGTTTTAGGAAAACCTTTTAATATTATAAAATTCATTGTAATTCAGCGCAAGAGAAATATGAAAGTAAGGATCATTTAAGTCCCATTTTGACCTACAACATAAATTTCACCTGCAAAATATTTTTTCTTTCTGATGTTTCTGAATATTTCATAACTTTTTCAATGAAAAATAATTTTGTTTTTATCAAATTACTGATTGCCTTGAACTTCCAGGACAATATTGTTAAAGGAAGCCAAGTGGTTTTCACTTTTTCCTCCTGACTTTTTTTCCTAAGAAAAAAAATAGTGATGTATAAGCTACGGTTCATATTGAGACACACAGTACTTTCATATTCCAGAACCCATTTTAACTAAGGATCTTTTAAATAATTTGCTGATATAAACATTTATAAATTAGCATTTCACAGAACCCCTGTGACTGCTGTGGCAGAATTAGTTAGAAAAATTGCAACTGAACACTTTTATGTTAGGAAATTAATCTCCTTTAAGATAAATCTGCTTCATGAAATCATATCTTTTCATGAAAACAAATTTGAAAATCAAGATGCTTGAATATTGACAACATACTGCTCTGGTAGGAAACATTTTTATTTCCTTTCATTATAGAAAAAAATGTAGCTGGTAGGTGAGAGGTCAACAACATCAAGGACTAAGAAAGACCCACTAGGCTGATGCCTGCCTAGCTGGCAAATGCTGACATGTTTTACTAAAAATGGTGATGGTATTAATACTTGGTGTAGTAACTTAACTGTATTAGCTCTTTAGTATGTTAGTCAAAAACAACCAAAGAAACAAATAAACAAAACACAAAAAAACCCACCAGACCAAAAAACCCAAAACCTGAAAAATACCCCAACTAGGATACAAATCAGAGTTAGTCTCAGTGTCTGAATAATAAATGAAGGAAGGCAAGTTAAAGAAAAAGGAGAGGTATTAAAGGGATTGTATGTGGCTATATCCAGTTGGTGGAGTGGGAAGGGATCCTTTCGTGAAGAAATTTGTTGCTGTTAGTCCATACAGAAATATAACAGAGCACACATCTTAAAGTACAAAAGAACAGAGAAATATTTTTTCATGTCCTTCCCCGGTTTGTCATCATTAACCAGGAAACTCTTTGGCTTGAATGATGAGGGCTGCACAGTGAAACCTCTTTGTTGTTTTTTATTGTAGCAGTTCGGGTTGACAGGATTTTCAGCAAATTAGCAGCTGCAAGTCTCCTAGGAGAGGCAGTATAATGTCCCAGAAAAGTATCATTTTGGAAAGTACTTTGTTTCAGCTACAAAACTTAATGTTGGCTTTTGTCAGGAATGTATTACAGTAATTGGGATTGTGAAAAAAATGGATTTCATGAAATTTCTGCAGGGTACCATTCAAAAAGAGAGATGAACATAGGAGAAATAGTGCCCAGAAAAAAATAGAAGGTCATCAAACTAGGCAAATGGCTGAACTTGACCTGCTTTTAGCAAACTAATGTGGAGCAGCAAATACACAGTTCTATGTCAGTCCTTATTCTGTGTGTATTTCAATAGAAGAACCTGCTTCTTGGCATCATCCCCAAATTCTTCATTATTTTTTAGAGCTTTGGAATCAGAATAAAACTTCAGGCCCCGTGGATGTCCCATAATTTCTATTTTCCTTTCTTTTCATGGGAATTAACAAGGAAGTTTTTAGTGCTGCTTTTCAGCCATTTCTTTGTTGTTTCTTTGTTACTTTGTCTAGCTAGATATTTGTAGATGTACATCGTGTTCCTGTGGATAACTGTTACCAGTTATCTCTCAAGCATCTTTAACACTGTTAAAATATTATGGTGATTCTTTGGATGAGTTTCTTTCTTTGGTATTTTGTAAAAAATGACCATCAATAGATTTTCATCTTCTCTTTTTTCTCCACTGTTTATTTGGTCAATCTAATTTCCTTGGATGAGGTCCAAAATAACTTCTGAACATATAAGACCAGACAATTCAACTCTAAAATTATGTTATCAATTACAATAATTTTTACTGATTGCCCAAGGAGTCATTCTTTCAGTTCAGATTAGTATTTACTGACTTCTTGGTACAAATCCATATATTAAGTTATTTTTTATTTACCTTTTGGTAAAAACAGAATATATACTCTTGTATAAGCACTGGCGCTGTTAGTGGTGTAGTTTGGTTCTTAGGTGTAACATATAGAAAGGAGATATTCTGGTTTGGAGTTATTTCTCTAAAAAAACACAAAAACCCCTCAAAACATTATTGAGCTTGCATTACTACAGGTACCAACAGGTGTTTGGATTGCATTGCAATATTATTGGAAATTACCAAGTTAGCCAGGGCCAACTGGGGAATGACTTTTTTTTTTTTTTTCTTTTATGTGCCATTAAATAATCTTTCAGTTTAGCTTTATCTGTTTGGGTTTTTTTTACAGTTTCTTTTTTTTGAAGAATGCACATTCATTACAAGAACAGTGAGCTGGACACCTGTACCTGAGACCTGTGCTAAGATTTGCTTGTGAATAAGGTAATTTATACATGAAGCTCAAGAGAGCAGATATATGACTTTCACTAAAGAGTTTTCTGAAAATTGTCTCATCTGAGGACTAATTTCTGAAAATATATTATAAATATTTAGATGAATTTGACGTAAACTAAAATTAGACTGATACTTTAATTTTATATCCTACAGATTATCTGATTTCAATTTTAAAAGTAAAATCACAGTTTAGCTTCCTCCAGCTTTGGCCAGAAGAGGGAACCATCTCACTGTATCAGCCACTTCTCAGACTGCACTTAAAAAGTTTTTTGCTTTTGGCTTTATTCCTGCATTGCAATTACATACAAATCCAAGGTTGCCAAAGCTGTCCTATCTTGGGTCTCCCTCAGAATAGTGAAGATATTTATGTAGTTTAGGATTCATTATCAGTTTGTAATCACAGTGAGTGTATTATGTTCTGGATTTCCTACTGGGGGGGGAAAAATGGAAAAAAAAGTTGCTTAATTTGATTGCTTTGCATGTTAATTTGATTGCTTTGCATGCTAAGAGCTTACATCTACGTTGATTATGCACCACTAAAACAATATATTTTTCAATAGCAGGGTCTTTGAGAAGTACAGTGAGTAGGAAAAAAAAAAGTGAATAGGAGATTTTGAGGCATTCATGGTGTATATTATTGCAGCTTTTGTTACACAACTAGTCTATACATCTGGAAGATTTCCAGATTGCAGAGAATGTAAAGTACTCAGGAATGACTGATGGAGTTAGGGGCTTTAAGCATGGGAATGTTGCTGCCAGAAACGAGTAATTCCTCTTTACTGCACAGAAATCTCCCTGTAGATAATTGCAGACACTGGGTTTCATTGATTGGAAAGGGACAAGAATTGTGTTTTCCCTCAGCACACAAACATTATTTTAAAAATATATTGGAATCTCATTTACTTTGCTTGGATTTTGGCACAGGGACCTCTCTCCAGTTCCTGAAGATGTTATGAGATTGTCATATGAGGCAGAACAACACCAGGTATAATTCTCAGGCATCCTTCAGCCGACTGAGGTTGTTACAGCTCCTTTTGTGCAAGTAAATGAGTTGCGTGTTGAGGGAGGATGATCCCCCTTGCAGAGGCGAACAATATTGTTTCCTTACCCTTTTTTGCAATAGAGCAGACTCTCTGCAAAGTGATTCTGGAAGCTGGGAAGCAAAACATGCCATGGTAGAGTATTTTTCAAGCTTTCTAGCCTTAATCCCCAATGTAAGTAATGCTGGTGCCTAAATACCAAGGTAACTGCTAAAAAAAAAAAAGTCAATCAGCTTTGAACTGGCCTTTTCTTGTTAAGTTTCATTGTGTTCCTGAGATTATTCACTTGTCAGGATGCCTCTTTGGTCTGAGATGAGTTGCAGAAGCCCTTGTACATTGTGCCCTCAGGATAGCAACACTTTACGTATTGGATGACATTGGAATGCATTAGTGTGTTATGTCAAGGTATCTTTTGGTTTTAGTTTTGTTTTTTAGCTTCTGTTTACTAGTTTGCCTCTGTTAATTTAAAACTTCTGATAATGATAAGAGGTGATCAACACTCAAATGTATAATTTGACTGATCTACTGTTTCTTTCAGTGGCTATGAACTGAAAGCACATAGATTTTCTGATAAAATTTTGTTATCTTTGTACCGAGGTTTTGCCATTCAATGTTAGATATTGTTCGTTGTATGCCAGAATTGTCAAACTTATTTTAAGAGAGATTTAATTTTTTAGTTGTAGTGACTGGATTTCCTATGTACATTTACTAAAGTCACCTGGACCTGTAATGACTCAGATTCAGGGGAATAAAATTGCTCTTAGGTTCTTAAACATGACTGTAAAAGTATAGCTTTAAGTACCTAGTTGTAAAAATGTTAAACATACTGATAGACATAACATTATAAAGTGACACTGAAACACTCTTAGGAGGACCATCCACTTCAAGAAAATGGAGTCAAGAAAAGGTTATGACCAACTGAAAATGCTGCACTGAGCATAAGTGGGAGAAAATTTAATTGTCCAAGATGTACATTTCCTAGGGCACACGATTAATTGTAGTGGAAATGTTCAATTGCTTGTAATTTTGCAGAAAATTCCCTCCTGGGCTCTGAAACTTTACATGCTTAGTCATAGCCTAACAGAGTATTTTCTTAGAAAGTTCAGCTAATTGTTTTTAGTTATACATATGGGTATAAAAACAATTTTGGGGGACTTAGCTAATAATGGCTCAAACTGACAATAAAAACTTAAGATTTACATGAGACTAGTAGAGATCAAAATTAAGCCTTTTTTGTGTTTTGTTTTCTTTTTTTTATTTTGTTTTTAATGAATTTATGTCTTTTGATGCATTTTTGAGAAAAAAGAGGCATAATAATTTTTTTTGTCTAAATAAACACACAGTATGTACTGCAACAGTTTATAGCTACAGCTACGTAGAGCATTAATATGGTGTATGCTCATCTGTATGCTGAAATATTTAGAATATCTATAAGCAGTATCAGCATGTAGCATTCACAAAATGTTCCTTAATTTAAGAAAATCTTCTGAAGCTTTGCTTGAATAAAAGTACTGGCTAGACCAGCGCACCTTGTGTACAGTAGGTAGCTCACCGGACTGTTCAAATGATGGTATTTGTTTATGAAAATACCCTGATGGTGAATTTGCACTGAGGTATGGTATCTGCCTGTCCCTTCACTGACCTATGTTCCATTTTCAGTTCATATTACATTGGAATGAAAGTTGTGGTTATTTCATGATTAATCTTATTTTGCAATTATTTTCTTTTGCTGGAGATTTGCACACTTATCAAACATTCATTTCTAGCATTTCTTTCTCATTGTGTGATATGTAGAACCATACAATCTTCTAAAAAGTATTAAGATTGTGTGAGTGATTGTAAGAAAACTGATCAATTTGAGGTGTACGTGTAAGGATGTTATATTTGAATTTTTCAGGATATTTTCCGCATCTAAGTTGAAATGTTTCTTATCTTCTAATCGTATATTTAATTAATATTTTTACTCATCTGTTGCATTTATAACACTTCACAATGTTTTTGGTTGTGCATTAAAGTAGACTTTTAGACAAGTTGGGTAATTTTAATGGTGAACTAATCTTTTCTTAGCTGGATATTATGAAACTAGAGAGCATGATAGTATATTAATGTCCCTCTATATGTGGTGTATTATATCAGAGTTTATTTTTTGGCATTATATAATTCTTCCCCAGAGAGTGTGCCCATATGGAATAATTTTTATTATCTACTTTGGAAGTTTTCACAGTAATTGTGCTGCACTTTAGTTAAAAGTGACCTTGGATGAAGCTAGTGGATTTTTTTGGTCCTCCTGTGGTTACCTAAGGCAAATTTCACTGTGTATCCTGCATCAAATCTTAGTGGTAAATCTCTAGTTAATGGAAGAGAAAATTTAGCTCTAAATGTCTGTAATTGTAGTTGTTAAATACACATATGATAATATATGGTTAGTTTTGTATTTCTCCTCCATGGTTATAGAACTGTAGTTGCAACTCTTTAATTGGACATTTTTGCGAGTTTAGGTAATGGAGGATTTAGAGTCAGAGTTCTCAGTATTTACTGAAGAAGTTAAAAATGGCTGGATTTGCACAGACTTAAAGGGTGGAGAGAATAGCTGTGTTCCCAGTGGGGGTTATAATGCCTCTGTCTTTCGAATTGCACTCTTCCCAAGTGTAGAATAAATTTTGACCCGATGAGATGCTGTGATTCATGAAGCCTGTATAACCATCACCTCCCTTGACCATCCTGTTTGTGCCTTTATAGCACATATAACCATAAATACTCAGTACCACACTGGCTTAAAATAATATTTGCTCAGGTTCTGAAAATGCAGGAAACATTCTTCAACTGTGGCTAGCATTTGTGGAAGTAAAATATTATAGAGCTTGGATAAATTTTTTTCGGAACTTTGCAGAAGTGGTCTTGGTGATTAAAAAGAAGACTCACCACCTAGATGTGTATAAAACTGTCTACACTCTACTTCATCTGGGTTTAAATGGCTATTAAAAGCGTCATTAGCATAAGACCAACTTCTTCCCTCATAGAACTTTTGCTATATGCACAGGAAAAAAATCCCAACAGCTAGTAAACCAGAGTGTTTATGGTTGTGTGAGTTTTGTTTTCTGTTTAAAATAGGGAACTGTGATTAATAATGGAATTGGAAACTAACCTACATAAGTAGTTATGTAATATGCAGATCTATGATTTACATTCTCAGCCGTAGTATTTGCTTCCCTTTCATTGCTGTTAATTAGAGTGGGTTTTTTTATTATTATTTTAAGGCATAGTTCAGGAAAACATGTTCCAAAGGGCCCACTATTTTGTGTGCTCTGCTTCTTGTTTGCCTGCATTGAAAAGTACTCAGTGTGATTTTTCACAGGAGAAGAATGATCTTAGCTTCTGTGCAGCTCAGAGCACTGAGTACTGATCACCTTTCAAAGTTATGCTTTGGGAGTCCCAAAATGATAATCCAGATACTGAATTACTAAAATTTAGCAAATGGTTTTAAAGGCATAGACTGTGATATCTGTCTTTCAGTTCCTTCATTTACAATGAGACAGAACAGCAATTCCCCAGTCTCATTAGGGTGTTAAAAGGTTTAGTTGGAAGTCTCTAGGATACTTCGAAAATGTAGAACATCGTCAACGAACAATTTAATATAAGCCAGAATCAATTGTGTCCTGCTTGCTGGTGACAGAAAATTGAGGATCTTCTTTCTTTTTGTGTAAGAAGTCGCAGTTTTGCAAGCTCCAAGCAGAACAGGAGTGTGTAATAGCGTAACTCAACATAGCCACTGAATGAACTGAAATCTCTGCAATGAAAATCAGAAATCCCTGGTTTGCTTCTCTCCTTCCTAGGAGACACCATTACCTCCAGTTACTTTGTATAACAGACTCATAATATACCTTCTATATTCTTTATGAATTTACATTACGTTTGAATTAAAGAAATATTGACTGTTGTTAAAGACCTTGGGGTGGAATTCATCTTATCTTCAGACTACAGTGTAGAACTCTAAACCTCATCCTGTAGTTTCTGTGCTTAGTCAATGTTAAAAAATGAGGGCACCTCTAGCATCCTGACCATCTTAAGTAAGAGCTAGGCTGAACCTAGAACTACCATTGACTGGCTCATGAGCAGACATCTACCTTGTGAATGTTTAAAGTTAGAAAAGATGCATCCTATCATTGCTTTCTGGAAATCCCCTGAGGTTGGTAACTGGAGAGCTGCCAGATTCACATATCTCAGCTGTGCTCAGGTAAAACATGAATGTTGCCTTGCTCAAATTAACTCATCCATCTGCAGAAGGAGAACTACGGTTGTCTGAGGAATTTCAAAGCTTCCAAACAGGATGACTTTACTGGGTTTAGCTAATTAACTGAAGTTGAGTCGGAAGTTATTTCAACATAAGCTTTTTTACAGGAGCAGTTGCACTGCCTGGATTTTGTGCTAGCCACCTACATCTTGTACTGGCTTTAGACCACTTTGCCTTTCTTTCATGTTTATAAGCCAGTAGTTGCATATCAAAACCTGGAGTCACTTGAAAACTTCCAGCATGAGTTCTGAGCTTTCTCATGGCTTGAGAGTAGCAAACAGGAACAAGATTCAGTCTATGGTATCTTGGTAAGAGGTACACTAAGGAAAATGAGGTAACTTTTTGTCTACTAAATAACGTTGCCCATTAAGTGTATTTGAACTCCATTTAATCTTTCTTTCATTGATTGACTTAAGAAAGTCAATCAATTGACTTAAGAAAGTCCCTTCAGTTGAATAACTAAAAACTCAGCAGAAGAAGGAAAAAAAAAAAGAAAAGGAAAACCATTGGAAGAATTGTGAATTGTTGGATTCTAATGTGATTTTCTTTCCAAGGATAGACTCCTATTCAAAATTTCTGTGGAAATACCTTTGTATTGAGAAAGTTGCCTGAGAGGGCCTTTTATTTAAAAGCTTTTTCTTTAGTACTGAATTACAGTACAAACAATCAAACAAACTATGAACTCTTCTGAGAAAAACAAATGTGAACATGGGACGTTATTCTATGTAGGGTCCGTGGATGCTCCAGCACGTATTTGAGAGGATGCCTGCTCTTAAATATGTGATATTAAGTTTTTATTTTTCACATTGTCTTTTACAAGTATTCCACCTAATATTCGTCAATATTGTGAGTCCCTATGCAATATTGCATCTTGCTGGTCTACTTAAGGGTCAGACTCTGTTATCTTTGTATGCCTTGCCAAGTATGAAGGAATATACTGCTCTCAACCAGGTCATAGTGGCACTTTCTACCTCAGCAGAAGTCTGTTCCTATAAGAGGACCCACATTCCACATGTCCCTTTTGTTTCAATGCAGAAATCTTTGAATATGTTGTTGTTTAGTGTCACAGAGAAAGACTGAATCTCACACCTTGAAGGGTGAAACAAAAGTATTTTTGATAAATCAGATGGGAGTTGATAACAATGACCGGTGAAATGCAAAGATAGCGGTTCAATGTTTAAATTAAACCAAAAGAGAGGAGTAAAAAAGTTTAAAATCATAAAGAATTTTTTTTGCACTCCTCTGATACCTTATGTTGAATAGCCAGATCATTTTATTATTGAAAATACCGTGGCAGTAATCTTTTACTGCTTGCAGTATAGGCCTACAGCATTAAGTTAGTATAAAATTACATATAGTTTAATATATCTGTACACCTTTAAACAAGCTTCTCTAGGCAGGAAGGTTATCCGTCTTATAAATCTATTATTTCATTGTACATCTTGATAGCCTAGCATTGCTCCTAGCCATGTTTAAGCATTAAATAGTGCATTATTATTTCACATAAATCAACCAGAGATGTGTGAATTCATAAATTTTGCATTTGCACAGACAGTATTTTAAACGTTTTATGGCTTCGTGGGAACTTGGTATAAGAGCCTGTACACAAATCAGTGCCCAAGAAATTTAAGTAAAATTTAATATCGTAATTATTGCTTTTCAAAGTCATTGCTTGCATATTTTAGAAATGTTTTAACAGGGTCTAAAAATAAAAATCAAAACCTGAAAACAAGGTCTTCAGTCGGACCTGAACAAGCCTGATGTTTCAAACAAACTCCACTGATGGAACCTCTAAATATATATGTGAGGTTTTTAGGGTATGTATTATTGTGAGTAAAAGCCTTGAAAATAACCTTTTCAAGAGATTTTATTTTTAGACAGTATGTAAATATTCTGTTTCTAAAAATTATAATGTCAGGAAAGGGAAAAAATAAGGTAAGAACTACATATCAGGTATTACTCCATTGTATCGCATGGTAAGGTAGCATTAGGTTTTACAAAGAAAAAACTAAGCATATTGAGGGAACATGCCCATTAAACAGCTGAATTGCTGTTGCTTCTGGAGTCTATTAAGTTTTCTATGTCAGATTTTCAAAATTTGGTCAAGACATTATTTATCTGTAGTTAAACTTTATTTTGTGAATTATCCATTGCAGTACAATTGCAAGGTAATTCGGAATTCCCTTACAAATGGGAAAGAGAGGCAGGAAGGTTAGAAGCTGTGTGTTCCCATGCCCATTCTGCCACAGGAATTACCTTTACTTCTTTTGGACAACCCAAAAAGCACCAGGAAGTACTTTGCAGGAATGAAGTCCAGCTGTGTTGGATCTCCAAATGAATGGAGATGGGAGGAACATGGGAAATCACAGGACTTTTGCACTTTGCAGAGAAATATATATCTCTGTTTCTTCTGCCATTCAGCCTCTTCCTCCTTACATGTGTATGTATATAAAAATAGAATTCCTTATAGACCTCAATTCCAGATAAGACACCAGTGAGCTGAATCAGGCTCCAAGTATTTTACTTACAAGTTGCATAGATAATTTGTTGCAGAGACAGCAGTGAACCTGCATTTAGAAGGACTAAATTCTGTTTTCTCTTCCTTTTTCTTCCTTAACACTATCCCATATTAAGTGAATGATAATTTTGCCTTAAAATCCAGTGGTGGTAGAATAACATCCCATTATTATTGTTTGTGTCTATGCAGAAATTGTCTCTATTTAACTTGAGAACTAGAGCTGTTTTGATTTTTGCTGTTGTTTTGTTTGTTTTTCTTTTGCACTCTTCCCTATGGCTTGGAATTCTTTGTGTTCCTTGGAAATTGTTGTAAATGAGGTGGAAATACCTATGCATATTTAAATCATACTTTCATGAAGTTTGTTTAAACATTCTAAGCTTCAATCATTTTAGCCATGGTCAAAAATCTGGGTAGATTTTCTCTTGCCAATTTGGAATGCTTTTTGTCTTACCTTCCTACAAATAATAAGTATCTGAAGGGAATTTAATCAAATGTTAAAATATTTCAACACTGGGTGAAGACTTAAGATGGAAACTTTTACCCTAAAAAATAGATGGTTAGCATGGGGAACTGTTTTTTTGGTGTTCATTAGGGAAGACATAACTGAATATCTGGTAGAATATTGACTTGTCTTGGAGCTACTTATGCAGTACAGAATTAGCTTTCTACAGGATGGAGATTGTGGGGCAAATTTGGTACAGATTCTGCTTTTGGATAACTCTGGGCAACCCTTCTGTGTTATAGTGATCAAATGTGCAACAGGAGTGACACAGAGAGAAGAGAAGACCTTGCTCCAAGATTTTATCCAGTCTGCCTAGTCTGGGAGGCAGGACATTTCATTTGTGCTGCTGACAAAAAAAAAAGTCAAGTGTGACTCCTATAAATACTTTGTCTTAAGCACATTGCTCTTTCGTTTTCACTTTTTCCCAGGAGGTGTGTGGTTGCTGATGAGGAAAGAAGGAAAAAAGTCATCTGCATACATGCATTTGAATGGGATTGACTTTACTTACAAGAAAAAGTGTGTGATATCTGTATGAGTGGCACAGTGTGAGAATTTATCTGATTGCAAAAGAGTGGATCCAACCAGGAAGTTATAAAGGGAAATTAACACTGTTTGTAGAGAGGGCTTGTGAAGGGTGTTCTGAAATTTAAGGGTAAAAATGGAAATACTTCCCCCAGCCACAGGTTTTGAAAGTTTTGTTTTCTGCCAATAAAGCTTCATTGTCCAAGTATCCTTTTAAAAAAAAAATTGTATTGTATTGAAAGTACTGAAGATGATACGGACCTATCTGACACACATATTATTAAATTCAGTTCTCCATTGCTTGAAAATCTAAGGAGCCAAGATGTAGTGAATAAAAGAAAAACACAGGTAAGAATTTAGCCATGAACCAACTTAAATGAATTAACACTGTCTCAGCAACAGCTCCAAGGAGGAGCATTACACTAACTCATGGAAAAAGTTAGGATTTGGAAGAAATATAGTTGGCTTTGATATGAGTGAATAGTCCCCTGCTAGACCCAGGTTAACTGAGGTGGAACAGTGTTGCTGTTTGGAGAATTGGATTTCCAGTGAATTTTGGTGTTAATGAAAAATGTTCTTTATGAAAAAAACAAACAAACAAAAAAAGTGCTTGAAAATGAAACTTTTCAATTTTTAGGGGGTTTAAATTTCTGCTAAAAATAAGATTGTTTTTCTTGGAAGTTGCAGATGAAAATTACCTGTCAATGTTTCTGGAGCAGGGAATATTTTTTTCTTATTTCTAGCAAAAATTATTTAAAAACAAGTGAAATGAAAGTGTATGAGTGACAAGTTCCATAGAGAGGTGAGTTCTGGAGTTTTTACTGAGGGGGAAATATGTGAGCAGCTGAACATTAGGGTAGTGATTCTAGAAAAACCTATTACTCCTTGCCAGATAAAGATTCTCTCTTTTTCTGTAATACAATGATGGATACATTTTTGGTACCGTATCGGACTGCACAGCCATCTGTGCCACGGAGTGCATGTGAAACCCTGGCACTGTAGTTTTCTACTTGGGCAGCAGCTATAATTGTATTAACTTAAATGGAGTTGGCTTGATATGAAAATGGGGCAGTGATGTAGAGAATAAGGCTGTCTCACCTAGGTTGCCATTTTACATCTATATTGTGCTGCAGTGAAAAATTACCTGAAGTGCAGAGTCCCAACAAATCAGGTCCCTGTTGTTTTTGAAGGCAAGGCATTTTTTGTGTTACTGTTCATTACCGGGCAAGAACAACAAAGAAGTTCAAGACTAAGATTAATGATATCAGCAGATCATTGTCTAAAGATTAATCTTTTTAAAATGATGAGAAAGGGATAGACACAGTGAGCCTCTATCTGCCTACAGCTACAAAGAGTAATAATAAACATTAGTATGGCAGGGCTGGCTCTGGAATACTAACAGGAACGTATCTAGTTATTATCAGTAAAAACTAAGGGTGGATTAGTGTTGTTTTTTGGCTATTGATGACTACTGAAAATGGTGTGGCTGTTCCCCCCCCTCCTTCCTAAAGAAACAATTGTTCTTTTGATGCCTGGCTAATTAATAATCATTTGTTTGGGATCAGTTCTCTCTTCCATGGTATTGCCACTGTACTAGTTTTTCTTACAAAAACTTCTACCTTATTGCCTGGGTCTAAGATTACCAGGGATTAAAAAAAAGGTTCATTATAGAAATTACATTTGCTCAGTAAACCCAGGAGGCATTGTCTTTCTGTTAGCTCCTGTATCACTGATCCTTACTGCATGTATATTTTTGTGCATGCCTGCTGTTTTTATATTTAGCACAATATCTATTTATACCATGCAGGAGGTCTATGTAGTAATTGCATAAATCTGTTTATTTTTCAGAGGCTATATATCAGCAACTGATAGTATAGGAATGATCTGTACAAGCTAAAATGCATTAATATTCTTTCTTTTTAATCTCAGCACTATTTATGCATCACTTTTCAATATTATAAACTTTGTGGTTTGAAAGAAATTACAAATTTGTGTTTAGAATAGTCAGACCTGAGAAGCCTGCAAATTTTGGAATTAATTTATGCCAAATGGTTCTTAGTTCTCATAAGCTTAGAAAATCAAGCAGTGATAGAAGCAGCCTAATTTCATATGCAACAGTGGCAATGCTAGTGGTGATATGAATGTCAGTGAGGATCAGATTCTGCCAGTCTCACCCAGGCTGAGCTGTATATTACAGCAGGAGTAGCTCCACTAACTTCAACCAAGCTCTTGGGGTAGTAAAATGTTAGTATGGTTGCAGATGGAGTCTATATAATACTGTGACATGACTGAGTGTAGAGGTTATTTTGTGAAATTGCTTCCATGAACGAAGAAGGCATGTCCTTGCATTAGGACGCCATTTTGACTCAGGTTTAAACTGAGATGTTAAAGTATTATGAAGTTCGAGTTTTACCTACATAATGTCCTGAGGGCTGAGCAGTCATTATTGTCTTTTGGGTTTAGGCATAGTTTTAGACTGCATGAGGTTGTATCATGATGATCAACTTCAAGACACATATGGGAATATGTGAATGAGTATGGTCAGGTGAAAGTAATAAGTGTGGTAACGTGAATACAGAATCATGGAATTGTTAAGGTTGGAAAAGACCTCTAAGATCATTGAGTCCACACATTACCCTAGCACTTTCGTGTTCACCCCTAAACCATATCCTTTAGTGCCACATTCACATGTGTTTTGAATGCTTCTAGGGATGATGACCACTTCCCTGTGCAGCTGTTCCAATGCCTGACAACCTTTCAATGAAAAAATTTTTCCTAATACTCAGTCTAAACCTCCCCTGGCACAGCTTGAGGCCATTTCCTCTCATCCTGTCACTTGTTATACAGGAGAAGAGACTGACCTCCCCCTCGCTACAGCCTCCTTCAAGGTAGTTGTACAGAGTGATAAAGTCTCCCCTGAGGATGCTTTTCTCCAGGCTAAACAATCCCAGCTCCCTCAGCTGCTCCTCACTAGACTTATTCTTTCACCAGCTCTGTTGCCCTTCTTTGGACACACTCTGGCACCTCAATGTCTTTCTTGCAGTGAGGGGCCCATGTATCACTGTGTATTATTTATCAGAGCTTGCAGTGTTTCCCAAGAGCAGGAGTACTGCTGATAAGGCTGGCAAAGTAGGAAAATTTCAATACTTGGTTTTACAACATTTTCCCTCTGGACCATTTCCTCAGGACTGGATGAAGGCTGTTGCTCTCTTTGAAATACCCTGAAGGCTAATTGCTCTGGTTTTGAACAAGGAAAGCTTACATTTGAATTGTTACAGCATGCTGAATGCTTAGCAATACATGACCAAGTCAAAGGAGGTACCTGATATGAAACTTTACTTCATTTTAAAAGTCTGTAAACTTATTTATGATGGAGTTTATGCAATGTATTCCTCTTGTGGCTAAAATTTGATTCAGCATTTCATTGTTGGTATATGTGACAGTGAATTCAGTATAGAAAATCTCTTCAATAAGGAATTGACTTGCAGGTCTTATCTGCCTTTATTACAGGTAGTCTTAAAACTGAAATGCATTATTCATTTTGTTGTCATTGATGCAGAGTTAAGCAAATTAGGGGTGCAGTTTATATCCTGTGATCTAGATTTTTTAAAAAGTTATCAGTGTGGAGATAGTAGCTGGAATAAAGGTAATATTGATAAGGTATATCCTGATCATTCCAAAGCTACTGTAGTGGTCCTTTTGATTAGTAGGTCTTTAAAAATTCAAACTTACGTTATTTCAGTGATTTCAGTGTCTGCATAATATAAAAAATGGAATGATGCTCTGCTTGGACAGGTCTTCTGTTTAAGAAATCTCTTCTATCTAGAAGAAAAAGCAAAAAAAGTTTACCAGAACACACAAAAAAGTTTGTAGAATCAGTTTTGCTTTCCTTCTGTCACAGTTGGTTTATAACCTTTGATTCTGCTACCCTGGTTCAAATTCCTATGGTGTACTACATCTCAATGAAGAGCTGGGTTAAAATATGTCATTGGCTTCATCACAGCGGTGTAATGTTTCCAATTTTTGTCCTGTGATGAGAATTGGATAAATTAAGTTGGACAGTCTTAAATTGTCAAACAATGCCCTTGTAGTAAAACCTTGTCAAAATTTAGGGTTGGGAGCCAGTCTTTGGGTTAGAAGTTCTTCGGGTGATCCCACTATCAACTGTAAAAGTCACTTCAGTCTGTATGTGTGTGTTGCCTGACACATTGCATATCACTTTCAAAAAGTACCAAGCATTTATATTTGGAAAATATCTCCCTAATTGTATATATTGTTCTGGGTCATTATTTTCTCATTGTTTAAATTGCAGCTCATTTATTTAAAAGAATACTTGTCAAAGGAAAGCTTTAAGTACTGATTTAAGAAAGCACTGTTAAATAATTAAAATGACTGTGATAAAATTGCCTTAGTTTAAACAGACCAGTTTTATCAGTCTGTTTAATGAATTGTGCTTTTATAGGGTGAGATAAATCTAATGTGAATTCAAGTGGTTGCACTAGAAATACAGCTGTAGGTGTGATCTCTCGGTGGATTTTGCTAGCAGAATTGGAGAACACTTCATGTACAAATAGCAATGTTGATATCTTACAGAGCTTTCTAATATCTATGTAGCTATGATGGCTGCGTATTTACATATGGATTGTACAAAGTGTCTTCATTACTTGAAAAATATTTATGCCTCTGGATGTAGAAATAAACTCAGAGTTTCATCCAGTCCCAGAATCATTAATTTTCATGCACTAGAATAGTGACACAATCAATTTCTTTGTAGACTGAGGGGACTTGGCAGGCAGGTCTTGCTACTTACTAATAATTTAGAAAGACTTTTCTCTTCTTGCAAGAAAACCAGGATATCTGATTTGGAGCAAAACTGGTCAGTGGTTGACACAGGACAATCCTGGGAGATTATGGATTTTGTTGTTTATGCTCCTGTACATTGTTAGAACACATCTTGCATACATGAAAAGATCATTAAAAATATGCACTAAGTTTGTTGTCATTAGAATGAAAGGGCATAGTGCATCATCAGCTCTTCTGTTAGCTAATCCACTTAAATAACTTACACAGAAGATTTGTACCTAATCTGGGGGGATAAATAAGGGTTTCCTGTAGGATCCAGTCTCATTGCAGTTAAAGGACACTCCTTGTGTGTTTTTTCATATTGAACTAGCATGCATGATGCCATGAATTTCAAAGGAAGTTCTAGGAAGGTAGCATTCTGTGTGTGAAACAATGCCACATTCTGGTCTCAAAATGACGATGAAATTATTGTCTAGTAAGTGAAAGAATATGCAGTTGGTGTTGCATAACTCAAAGGAGATCACTGAACCAGTAACGAGCATTTTTTATCTCTGGACTTACTCATATTAAGTGTCTCTTAAATACTGTTAAGCTGATTTGAGGCACAGTTTACCCTGTCAGCAATCATTTCTAAGTGATATCTCAGCATACAAGGCAAAGTCCCTTCAACAACTTTCAGTCCTCAATAGTCTGTTTAGTGAAAGAAATACAAACTTGCAGAGTGAGCAGAATTTGTCAGACTGACTTCCCAGGAAGTTTTACTCACACTGCAGCTGAATCCATTCAGATATTTCTTACTCCAAACGAGGCCTTCACCATTAGTCTCTGGAACCAGTCTCTATTGTCAGCTCTGCATCCTCACTTGCAGCACTAGAAATGATAATGATTAATTGGGTTAAAAAAAAAAGAAATTGAACTGGAGTCTCATTGGTTTATACAAAACTCTTCCCAATAGAAGGATGTGACATAAGACACTTGTGCATGGTGTCACTTTGCTCTGATCAAACAGGCATGTAGATTTCAAAATTATGCCCATCTTCATACCATATTTTTTTTAGTTTATTATCCTTAGGTTAAGCATTCCTACTCAGATTTTTTGTAACAAGGCTGTGTATACTGACTGATACCAGGGTGTTGGTAAAAGCCCCAGTGCACCTGAGGGAGATTTATGGAGATTTCAATTGTTTTGCTGTTATGAAAGGTAAGGGGATATGTTTTTTCTTGCAGAAGTTGTGAAAAAAGATATATTTTTTAATTATTAAGCTGGCTATTGGTCCTCAGCTTCTTCCTCTCCAAAGCAGACTATCTCCAAGATATATACTTTCTTGTTCTGTGTCTGCTGCTGGCTGAAACTGGTCTTGCAGTTTTTATTACAGACTATCAGCTGGTCCATCTGATGACAGTCTTGTATCATTTAGCAGCTGGCTAGGGCATTCAGCCTAAATTTTAAGTTTGTTGAAATCCAGCTGTTTTTAAGAACAGCTTGATTCTGATGTATTCAAATAAGGGAAAAAACCCCAGGTCTACATAGCTGTCTTTCATAGTGGGTTTATGATACGCGAGTGAATCAAAAAAAAAAAAAGAAAAAGTGAGTCTGTAAAATGGGGAAGGCATTTGAAGTAGAAGAGGTAAATATTTTTACTGTTCAGAAAGTACTTATATTTTTATTAGACAGTAGACTTTTCTGTCTTTGTTTTCTAGCCATTTCACCTTTCTAATACAAATTTTTAAACAGTGGAAGGATATATTAAATACCAAGGAAAATTATTTTTAAAAGCTATTTTAAAAATTAATTTAAATGTAGACAGACATAGTATTATGGTGTTAAAACACCCCAGGGTCTTTTTTATTGGTCCATTAATACTTGCCTCGAGTGGTAGAACACACCTGAGGCAAGATTTAATGAACCAATAAAACATGCCCTAGAGTGCCCTAATGCTGTATTGCTAACCATTCCTATTACATAAATGCACTGTTTGCATACTTCCTTCATACAGTTCAGAAAAATCTTCAATTAAGTGAAGGCCATATGACAATTTTTATCCAGAGTTTCCATCAGCATATTTTGTAGTGATTAAAATGATTATATGAGAATATGAGATACTCTCAATCAATGCAACATATTGTGCCTAGAACTTTATGGACTGTTCAGGTGGTGAATCCTTTAAGTGTGGTTATATTTAAAGTCAGTGTGCTTTCTTTAAATTACTGAGAATTTTTTAAGGTCTTTCTAAAGAATTTGAATGTAGCAGTGTTCTATTTCTGTTCTTATCTTGAAACTACCCCACTTGTTTGGTTAGAATCCACCCCAAAATACTTGTAACTTCAGTCCCATTAAAATCCTCAAGGATGTAATGAAAATGATGTTGTACAAAACTTTTGACATTGTTTAGTCAAAAAATTATTTTAATCCTTTTTAAGGAGGTAGATTTTTAGTGTTATAAATAAATTTTAATGGAGTTAAGCTGATTTATATCAGCTGATAGTCCAGCTCTTTGCTTTCCAGCGCATTCAGAAGGATTAGAAATGTCACACTTGTATTAAAACAGACAGCTCAGATGGAATAAAATGTGAAGAACACATTGTATTTTGCATTTGTTAATTTAAAGCCTTTGACTGGAGTTAGCTTTTGCCCTAATGATTTAGAATGTTCATAACCATGACCAAAAATTTATAAACATACCTAAGTTGATCTGTACTTAGGAACACGAAAAAGAAACAGTAGATTGGTTTTGAATGTCATTACATGAAGAATAATAACCCTTCCTTCAGAGAACTGGAGTGATTGAGTTTGTGAATTACTAGTTTTGCTTTCCAGCATTGTTTTGAGGCAGGATGATATTTTCTTAAAGAAAGAAGACTAAGATTTATTGATTTAAATTGTAAAAATGGCTTATGACTTCTACATACTTGAGAATACATGAAATAATTTTCACATTAATGTGACTTCATAATGGTCAGAGCCAAAATATGTTGTGAATTAAGAGATATGCATTTAGCAGACTCTTTACTGGTAAACTTAGAAGAGGAGAAATAGAATCCCATGTTGTTAAACTGATACATAAGAATTGACTTAGGCATTTTTGCAGGCAGAGGTGAGGCGGGATGGGGAGGGAAGCTTTGTAGGCCAGGCTTGATTTTTGCAAGAATATTTGACACGTTGAACATACTTGAGGATATGAGCCACATATACTTGTTAGAGCTGAAGTAACTTTACTTACTTCTAAGTCTAGATCCTCAGCTCTTGTGAGTTGGCATACTTCCATGAAAGGCAATGAAATTATACCAGCTCATACCAGAGGAAGATCTGGCCCCTAATCTTTCGAGTAACAAGCTCATTAAATGCTTAGGGCCACATTCTTTTTTGGCATGACTCCATTGCACTTAATGGAATTAAGCCAGCAACGCATTTGGACATTATTTAATACAGATAGAAATCTAAGGGGAACCAGGTTTTTGTATTTGTTTTTCTTTTGGTATGTAGCATTAGCAAACCGTATGTGATTTTTATAAGACATAATATATGAAATACTGGCTAAAAGAGTCTACACTGAGATCTTGCAGGTAAACCCTCAGATGTTCTTGATGTGCTACCTTATTTTGCACAAACAATATTGACTTGATCACAGGTTTAAACCTTTTACTGTCTTCTATAAATGTACTGCCCAGTCATCTCTAGTCCCTATTTCTCCTTTTCTCAATATTTTGCAGTATAGTCATCTCAGAAATTTAAGCAGGGTCAAGCTTATTGTGAAAGTTAAGACCATCTGAAAAATTACCCTGTTTTCATCCTAGGACCAAATAACTGATATACGTTTTCCAAAGTCATTACTGGTGTGATTTTTTTCCTCTCAAAGAGCATACTGGACACATTCTGTTTGAAAATTTTCGTTGCGTCATCTGGCAGCTAAAAGGCTTACATGAGTAAGTATAGCATTGCTAATATCAGAAATTGTTTCCTAGAGCCAATTTCATTTTTTAAAAGCTTGAGGTATTTGTCTAAGTTTTACCTTTATTTCATTTCTGCAGCCTTGTCACAGTTAGCTAGGCCTTATCCTTTTGGCTTAGTGTGTGAATGACTTACTTGAGTGTGTTAATTCCTTATATGAAATCTGGCTGAGAGTCTGCCATGAGCACTCAGAAGTGGTCTGTTTTGGTTTTTTCCTTTTTTTTTTTTTTTTTCTTATCCTGGTTACCTCAAATTCAGTTGACCTTCTTTATTATTGTGACATCTTCTTTTATGTGTTGCTCTGAGATGTTAGGTACTGCTCTCAGCAGCAGTTAGGTCTAGACTTTTGAAGGAAAAAGCCTCTTTGCTATATTTTTGGAGGAGAAGTTTGGAAAGGTAAGGTATGTTGCTGCACACCCTATTGTGTAATTGATATTTACTAAAGAAGAAAACTTTTTTGAAATAGGTTTTTACCACTGAAGGGTTTGAGGCCTTCAGCTTTGCAGCTGANAAATAGGTTTTTACCACTGAAGGGCTTGAGGCCTTGATAGAGTGCTATTTAGACATAGCAGGAATCATATCTCAGGAAAGATGAACTTCCTGTATGAAGGTTATAAATCTAGTTCAGCAGTCATTTTGTGACCCACATGCAGTTTTATAGAAATGTGAGTAACCCAAACACTAAAATCCAAAACAGAATCATCAACCCTTTCTACAGCATTCATATTAAAGTTGGGCCAAGAGAGATCACTGCAAACTATTTGCAGTTGTGAGTGATGTAACACAGCTCAAGGGCATTCAGTACCTGGCAAGCAGAACTGACTTTGAATAGACTCAGATGAAGGACCACCATGAAAACACAGAATGAAAAGCAGTGGAAGGGAAGTTCATTGCCAATTAGTACCCAAAACATTCAGATGAACAAGAAGAGCTCCTTAAGCAAACGAAGCGGGGGGATGAATTGTCTGGAAACCAGGTGTTAGGATAAAATGACTCATTTGAAGTTACTCATGAAAACATAGTTGAATGTCAAGGAGTCGGTATAACTTCTGGCTTGCATAAGCAGGGCTAATGTTTTCACATATCTTTCATGTTTTGGACCTTGACCTAGAGCGTGTAAAAGAAGCAAGTATCTTTCAATGGAAAGGGAAGGTCGGTATTACTGTTCCAAATAATACCTTAGCAGCCTTGTTTAATGGAAGCCCCTGCCTTCTCTCTCTGCTCCCCTGTCCTGGTTTGGATTTCTCTAAATCAAAATCTAACTGAATAATTTATGACAAGTAAATGTGATAGAATGAAAAGAAGCTGTGTGACTGTTCTGATTATGCCAGCCTGCAGAGTTGTTTCCTTGTAAAAATGAAAGTTTCCCAAATCTCTGATGAAGTGGTACAGTGGAAGCTACAGAGCAGAAAAGCACCAGGAATTCTTGTTGGGGCTGGTGAGTGGCTTAATGACACAGTCAGAATCTGTTTATTTGATTTTTCTGTTGTTTCAAAGAGAGCATCTTCATGTGAACATGTTTTCAGTTATATTGAGCAGCTGAGTTGCAATCTTGCAGTAACTGTCAATGCATGTGCAGTGATGTGTGTTTGCGATGAATCCTTTTTTTTTTCCTGAAAAAAGTACGTGTGGAAATGTGTACCAAGTTTAAATTAATGACTGTGCTTTAACACTGATTTTTTTTTTTTCTCTCTGTGTGCCCGAGTTGAGGGTTACGTTTCTCTTCTTAAACATAAGTTATGAGAAAAATATTTGTGTGAGATCACCAAAGTAATTAGCTAGTTTACTCATGCAAATAAATATTTTTTATTCAACGTGGAACATCTTTTTGGCAGCATTGACTTTAATTACAGAAACATTTAAAGGATGACAAGGATGTAGTGCATACTAAAAATGTTCTCTGAAAGAGTAAGAGGATTTAGGTGAGCAGCAGCAGCTCTGTAATTACCTTGCAGCCAGAAAGACCCTCACGTTATTTGAAGGCTGTTAAAAATAAGGAAAGAAATAATTTTCTTCTCATGGGAAAAGAATTAATTAGCAATATGCTGAGGGCCTTGGGATTGGTTCTTATCTGAAGCAGATAAATAAACCAAGCATTACTTCAGACTACTCAGTGTGAGCAAATGATACACTGGGAGCACTTCTTTTTCGGGTTGAACAGCAAATCTGGCCCATGAGGAAAATGACTAAGGGAATTTTAAACTGCCTCTGCACCTTTCCAGCATGGCTTATTCCAGAGGTTGCTGAGGCAGTTTACTAGAGACAGCCCTGAAGGTCTGTCTAAGTAACTCCAGCCCCTTGGCTGACCTGCTGACTGACCTGTTCTCTTTTTATCTGTTCTATGTTATCTTGGGCTTGCATTGAGATTGGCAGAAGGGAGCTTCAAAAATAAGTTTGTGAGACAATTTGCACTGAAGGAGACAGTCCTTAGCCACATCATTAGCTCTAGAATTTGATTATGTTCCAGTGTCCTGGGAACCTTGGAAGTCTAGATCCTAACATCATAGACCTATTCCTAAATAGTAATATAAATACTTCTCTTTGTAAATGATCTGAGATTTATTAATGAAAGTAAACTACAAAACCTTTGCCTAGTATAGATTAACATGGCTTCAGAAGGAAGTAAGACTTATCCCTGCAAATATCTGTTCTCCAGAGTTGACTTACCTTTGCCTAGTATAATTTCAACTATGCTATTTGACAAAAAAAGCTAGAGGCATCAAAGATGACAATTTTGTGCACATTTCTCCCCAGGCATAGAGAAAAACCCCTCTATTATATGGCTTTGCTGAAAAGAATTCATGTTGAGAGCATGTTTACTACCAAAAGTGAGAGAATCTATGCAGAAGGGTCATATTACAAATGCCCTAACTATTAGAAAAACTGCAGTTGGAAGTCAGAACTTGTTAGACACTAGAAAACCCTAGTCATAAGACACAGACTCCTGTGAGATGAGTGATTCTTCATTCCTCTGCTCATAGAACTTTAATTTGTGTATATATACATATACACAAATATATATTATATTATATTTCCCCTTCCCTATACTGGAACCTTACCTTTAGGCCTCCTTGCCTCTGTTAAAGAAAAGGAAACTAATCCTTATGATTTTTTCTAGCAAGCTGTTTTATCTAGTGTTGGAGTTCTCAGGGGATCAGACCATGGATAGAATTTCATATGTAAGCAGTGTTTTCTATTTGTTATCATTTATTACTATTTGATTCTGGTACTGTAATAGCCGCTAATAGAGGAAATTATAGTGCCACTTTGTTAGATCCTGTGAAACACAGCACAGGAGTGTCAGATTTTCTGTCTTTAAGCCTCAAACTGATCTCACAGGTTCATTTTTCGTGAAGTAACTTCTGTATCATACTTTACTAGCAAATCTCCAACAGTCCCTTTTCAGCAATAAGATTGCTAAGGCAGGCATTTGAATAAAACCTTATACTTATTGTAGCTCTTTGGCTATCAAGTTCTACAAAAAGAAGAAGGAAAAGTTGGTGACAAGACTTTGGATTTATAAGACAGAAGTGTTACATATTATTAGTTTTAAAGGAGGAGACATTTTACAAAACCGATTTTGATTATTTTAATTTTTCTTCAGTAATGACTGCATATTTGGAAACTTTTATGTAGCTCTGTGCTGCCTTCATTGCTGTCTAATTAGTGTAAATTGAGTTAATTTTGTGTTTTGTTTAATGCAAAAGAAACATGCTGCATATGTAACAGCAAACAGGAAACAGTTTTCAATGTCAGTTCATAGAAGAGGAATGTCTGGAATTCTTGGAAAGACTTAGTGCAGCCGATTTTCATGAAATATCAGTGCTAAGGTGCTGCACTACTGATACCATGCTCCTTGTCAATATTGTCTTTATAACGTGTATTTCTTGAGAATTTTACTATTAGGACTAGAAAATCCATTTAGTATTCCTGCTATGAAATATGCTTACAAGTATTTTGCAAAGCAAATTAATTATTAACTTTGTTTATTCATATTTTTCTGCTGTATTAATTTAAATTTTTTGTATGTGGAAGTTTGAGTATCTGATATCTATGCCTAGTCAATATTTAAGCTTACATTGTATCAGAGAAAACACCATGACAGAAGGAAAATAATATTTTGAGGATAATTTGCTTTCTTTTTGCTGAGAAATGATGTGATTACTTGAAAATTTTGACCAATGGGGAAAAAAAAGGAGCTATTTCTGCATAAATATATGGAAATATATGAAAATGTGAAAATATTAAGTATGGAGAAGAAATTATAAAGTTCAATAGGCATGTTAACAGAAGATGAGATTTGTATAAATGCATTATGATCAATTTTAAAGGATTTTTCAACCATTAGGGCAATTTAGGTTTGGAGCAGTAGGGACAAGAAGCTTACTTATTTCTTTATAAAATCCACAAACATACGTATAGAAATTAGTTACTTAGCCTCAAAGAGCTTGATTTTGGTGAAAAAAAAGGTCTCTGTCATTCATTTATTCCTAATTGTGTAAAATAAAAAATGTTTCCAACAGTGTTTTGATCAAATAGGTGATTGCAAATATTTGTCCAATGATTTTTATTGGTTTTACTCCTGTTGTAAGAATTTGCAAATACTTTGATTCCTATTAAGCTGCTTGGTGTCTTAAGAGTTTAGGGTGGAATAGACTCAAAATGTCCTAGTCACTTTGATGGGGCCAGATATTTTCACTATGGTAGGGTTCTTTTAATTTATTTACTATTCTCTGAAACTTTTAAAATTAAAATTATTTTTTCACATGAGCATGTGCAAATTCCTAGCCAACCTGATCCGAAGTCCACCAATGACAGGACTTCTGGTTAATTTTTGGACAGGATCAAATAAAATAAATGCCGGGTTTTTGCTGTCTTTGCAGGGAAAGGGTTACATTCAGGTAAAAGAGCCATCTCTCTTGTCTAATATTGCTCTGCCCTGTTCTTCTCTTTGTTCATATATATTCCTGCTATTAGAAACTAAATGCTTGTTTGAAACAAAAATTCAAGGCCCCTCTTACTAACTTGCATTGTTTATTGTACCTCCAGGCTATAACTAGTGTGCACAACAGAATTGATGCAGAACTATGAATCCAGAAGATCTATCACAGTGATGTGATTTTGGAAGCATCTTTGCACCAAATTATTTGGTATATATTTTCAGAGGCCCAGGAACCTAATATTCTCTCAGACTTCAACTTATTGGGTAAAGCTTCAACATATAAAAATAAAACATATTTACTGTATGGGTGTACATATGTAAATGTATGAGTCTGGCTTCATTGAAGGCAATGGTGTTTTACCACTGACTGCAGTGGGAACAAGGTTTTGTTCATATGCTTATACTGTGAGACAGCAAAAAATACACTCAGAAAAATCTCTCTAAATATATAAATAGGTAATGCCTTTCAGTTATTTGTTATATTCACATATTAAACAACAATTGCAAATCCGTACGCCCACAATTATATACTTAATTATTTTCTGTAACTGCAAGTCTGTGGTATGTAGTATAATTACCAGGTGTTTGCAATCTTCATTTCTTTGTCTAAATGAAAAAGCAAGAACCTGTTAAATATTTTAAAATTGTTTCTCCAATTGATATTAGTAACATCTTGCATTTTTAAGGCTTTTGTTTTTCCAGGACTTAAATTTTTAACACAATATAGCTCACAGCATTTTCTTTGCTTTGTAGATGACATTAAAAATGGTTTTTCCTTCTCTCTGCTTTCCTAAGATGCACACAGTATCTAATTTCTCTGAAAACTAATTTTTTAACCTTAAGTTAAAAAGTGATTGGAGAATGGCTGGGGGGCTTCAGCAATAACACACAGTTCCTTTTGCAACTGAGATGACTCCAGACTGAGGAATGTAGATTAGTAGCTGGAATTGTGATAAGATTAGAGGAACAAAGCAGGCTTAGGTAACTCTTGTGGAAGATATTGCCACACCTTAAAATGACCATGTTATGTGCAACCCAGTTACAGGAAGAGTTCTCCCTGGTTGATAAAATTAGGAAGGAGCATCCATTATGTATGTAACATAATCTATGTGTTGCAGACAGCTGAGCAGGATCTTCTTTTGATACTTTGCATGAGATATAACCATATATTTCTGCGCTACTGGCCTGTTGTTCTGGGAGTATTTGCCCTTCTTTCTGCTTTTCACAGTGCATTCTTACTAGTTATAGGTAATTGGAAGGGATATACATGTTCTGGAAGAACAGGGAAAGCAGTTTCAGAGTTTCTTCCAAACTCTCTGGAGCTCTCCTTGCTTTCACATGGAGAGAAGGTGTTTTCTTCTTGCTTCCTTGGTGAGGGCAGTTTTCAGTGTTGGTATTTGTAATGTATATGACGTTCATGTGCAGGTTATTCATGTGAAACTGAATGGTCCCTGCCACTCAGAGAAATCTGCATTGACATTAACAGTGAATTTAGAATCTAGAATGACAGATCTGAATTTGAGATACTAAAAATGCCAGTGGTGACAAAACGAATAGGATCTCCCATTGTTTGGGAGGTGAAAGGAAAATGAGAGTAAACCTTAACAAATTTCCAACAATTCATTGGATTGGAAAATTAATATGGGAGATTTGTTTATATTGGTTATATTTTGGTGTGTTACATACACCTATAATTCAGATTCCTGTCTCTCCTGTGCGATATGATAACTAAATTACTGGGAATTTCACCTAGAAATCTCATACCTAAAGCCACCTAGGATTTATCAGTTTAGTTCTTCTCCTTTTTTTGAGTTATCATCTTGCAGAGCACCATGTGATTTCAGTTCTACTTGTTGATTCTTCCCAGGACTAACTTACAATCAGGAATTCATGAACTTGCATTCTTTTTCTCTGGAATCCTTTAAAACGCGGAGTACCAGTGACCCCTTTGGGGTCTAACCTTCTTTTACTTTCAATGCTCCCTCCTCTGGCAGTCAGGCTATGGCTCCTCTGATCTGAGTTAAAAATCTTCCATATTTATTTCCTTTCTTGCCTTTCTGGATAGTATTTTCTGCAGACAGGGATGGACATATTCATTCAGTGCAAGATGTACTCCTTTCCCCAAGACAGAGTTATCTGATTCTTACTGTATTTCTGGTTCTCCTCTTCCTCTGGGATAGGTATTGAATAGAACCAGGATAGGCTGCTCCATGCTGTGGCTGAGCCAGGAGCTGTGGTTGATGGCAAGGAAAGCATAGCAGTGCCCTCGCTGTCTAGTGATGCAGTTCCACAGCCAGTAGTGCAGAGGAAGCAGATAGGAGCTGGGATCATCTAACAGAGCACTGATTGCCACTTGCAGAGCACCAATGAGCTGGGGCTTAGGCCACGCTGGAAAGTAAGTCAGGAGGTTGGGACAGCGAGGTACAAGACTAGGCATTGTCACACGTATCACATATCTCAGGTGAGGACTGTGGGAAAAGCCTTGAGCTTGATTCAGCTCTCAAGCCTTGGAGTGGGGGATTACAATGAGGCTCCTCGCAGCTCTTATGCAAGGTTGTAAGGCTGCAACATATTGGAGCAGACCTTAAGCACAGGCAAACAAAGCCATTGGGGCTGGGTTGTCAATTTTCTCCAGACCCTGGCAGGCAGGGTCCAAATGGGATTTGTTCCTCAGTGCTCTACTTTGATTCAAGGAGGAGACCATTCAGGCCCTTGTTAAGATCAATTCTGCTTAAGTGTTTAGTCTGCTAATTTGCAGCCAGTGTTTTGCTTTACAAAATGCAAAGTTTCATTCTAAAATTAGCCCAACATATAAATGATTCGCTGTTCTTGCTTCATTGCTGGTTTGCAGCAGCCAAACCTTGGTTTGTTTCATAGTTTGGTGTCAAAGGCCACACAACTGAGATTCAGCAAAAGTTAAGTTTTGTATCAAATCATCAGAAAGTCTTGCCAGAGCTTTAGGAGTGAGTGCTGTGCCATTTTCTTGTCTCTGTCACAGTCCTGGAGAGATAAGATATTTGTATATACCCGAATAGATTGCCAGAATCAATCCACTTTCCCGAGATGAGTGTGGACATGTCCCCTTTTCCACTGTAATGTGAATACTCAAATCTTTCCACATAAAAAACTCATATATTTGAGTTTCACAGCACTCCCTAATAAGGTTTTATAGCCATTAGTGTCAGTGCCATATATCACTGAGGCATTGAAAAAGTGGAGTTTCTTTCCCAAACCACCTTTCTAAGCATCCAAGATGAAGTGATTTTATAGCTTACACTTCCACAGATCTTTCAAATCCCACAGCACAACTTGTTTCACCTGAGCCTCAAAGATTTTTGTAAATGATTTCCCAGAAGCCCTTGAGGGGGTCTTTTCTCTCTTTCTTTATTTAAATTTAAGCATAAAATATGATTAGATTCTGTTCAACACAAAATTGTTCCAGAATACATTGCAAGAAATGTGTGTAGAAAAGGTAATCTACATTATCTAATAAATAAAATCGTGTAACAGTTTGAAATTTCAAATGTGACCATTTGCTTTAATATTGTGAAGTGTTTGTTAAACCTTTAAGCTTGTGACATTTTTCCACACTGACAGCTAAATAATGAATTAATGGCTTTAAAGACCATGGCAGCCTGAGGGTTTCAAATACATGTTTAGTCAAAATAATTGGTGCTTTAATCATTCTTTATGAACCAAAATTGTTCCTTAGTTATACAGGAGCAGTGTTAAAGCAAATATCTATGCTGTGAATGTTCTTTTATATTTCTAAAATTATCTGCTAAGTTAGAAAATGGTGTCGGGATGCATTTTCTTCTCTGGATTTTCAGAGGGGGATTTTTTTACTCTCATAATGACCACCTACATGGCTACTGACTGTGCTGTCCTTTCAGTGACAGTGAGAAGCTTATTGTTATTTTTGTATATATGTGCACAGTTTTGAGAGCAGATTGGAGGGTATATGGGGTGGTAAGGGGGAAACCAGACCCTCAGACCCTCCACTGTCAGATGTAGTGTGTAGGGCCCATGTGTAACTAAATTAGGGGATCTGCTTGCAGCAAAGCTATATCTCAACCAAACTATGACACAGTTAAGAGCTGCATCTCTAACTTCTGTTAATAGTTGGAATAAAAATCTTAAGGTAAACAAGGGAAGAACCTGTGTTCCTAATTTTATGGTTGGAATTACATGAGTAGATTATTGTGCCTGCACAGTGTTCTGCAGAGGTGCTTGTACTGACCTCAGCAAAGTGTCTGTGCCATATGAGCAGGAGATGTGAACCCAGTTAAGATTGATCAGAACTTGCTGTATGGCCATAGCAAGTCTAAGGAGCCTTCTGTGCCTGGTACAATTGGGCCTTATGTAGGACCTACTTTATAGCATGAAGGTGATTTAACTTCTGGCTCAGAGAAATTTTGTAAGACCACAGATTACTATAATGTGTAAAGGTATACTGGAAAAACTCTTAGTATAGGTTTGCCATTTCTTTCACAAAACAGCCACTAGTGGCGGGTGTTTGACTAGCTATAGGCTCAGATGAACTGTTGCTGGGACTTGGTTCCTGTGTTACATGACTAACTTCTAGAAAACATTACTCATCACAAAACTAAGGTACTTTTGGTACTTTTTTTGGTAAAATTTAATGACAATAGTGTGGGTAGATCACAAATGGAAATTAATTCTCTTTAGGATGTGACTCAGTATCTATTTAGAATAAACTTAGAGCATACTCTTTGAGAATTCCTGGTGACTTGTATTATTTGTTTTTATTTGTATTATTTTTTATTATGTGTTTTAGAAATAGCTTTCTGACTATCAGAGACTTTTGGTATCAGTTCACCAGCTTTTGTTTACGACCACTGAATCCCCACAACATCTTTTGTTGCCACAGCTCTATGTGGATTTGAAATAGCCATTCTCCAACAGCTGTGTTGGACTTTTCCTCTGAACTCCTTATGGTTTTTTTTAAATAGCTTAAGCACAAAACACTTTGATATAGAAATGAGAGCCTGGCCACTCCTTTCTTCCTCCCAGGGCTTGTTAGGATTGACCTGATATACAGTAGTTGGAGTGTAATTCTTTGAGACAAGTCTCTAATCTGCAAAAGCCCCCAAAACTAACAGTGTGAATAACTGCAAAATGCAATTATTTTTCTCTGACTATTAATGCAGGAGGAAAATGGCTCATCTGTCACAATTTCCTTCCTATTTGTATAGCACAACTGTATCTGATTTAAATGGAATTCTCTGCAGAAGTTTTGTTTCCTGACTTCTGGCTCAGGATACAGTCTAAGCTGGTACATCAAGTTGTTTCCTTTCTGTATGTGAAAGAGGAAGTATGGCAATGATGCTGGGGGTAAATCAACCAGTTTGTGAGGGGTAAAGTGTCTTGGAAGGGGAGAAAAATATCCTAGGAAGATACAGCTGGCTCTGTAAATGTTAGATATTTTTGACAGACCACCAAAATTTTTCTGCATTTCTTTGAAACTTTTCTTTAGCTTAGTAATCTGTGGTAATTAAAGTGTAGAATTTCACCTGTACTTATTTTTTCCCTGATACATTCTTGTTAAGGCAAATCCTGTATTTTCCCTTGTTTGATTCTCCAGTCCATTCTTGTCTCAGCTTCAGAATTCTACAAAAAAGATTTGCCTACATATATGTTACATATTGACATACATTAATTTCTAATTATATTGGAACAATTAAAACAGTGAATAATCCTCTCTACCATGGGTGCAGCTACTTCAAAGTCATAGTGATGTTCTAGCACAGTTAGTAGATCAGCTAATTTGAATGAAGTTACAGATCATGTATCCATAGGTATATTAAAAGTTTCTGCTATCTCAACTATACCAGGTAATGGTGGTGATGCTTTAATCTTCCCTTTCCTGCTCTTCCTGGCACATGGAAGTGGCTAGCTGGTATAAAGTAAGTTCGAAATAGGCAAAACATGGTGTCTTTGTACAGACATGAGACATTAGACATTCAGACAGAAATATAGATTTTTTTTTTTCCCAAGTAGGAGTTAGATATGTTTGTGGAAAATTGGTCCAAATGTGACCTTCTGTGTCGGAAGTCACCATGTATAACCTGTGTCCTTGGCTCTTCCTGCTTATGGTTACTGTCAGAGAAATAGTGCTATGCTATATCGGGCTTTTGTGTCACACCAGTTCTTTAGGCATTGCCCATCCCTTGTTGCAGTAAACTAATGTCTGATAGTATATCTGCACCTGTAGAAGAAACTGTGGTAGTAACAATTTTTTTGACACACAGGCCTGAGATATTGGATAAGTGTTAGGTCTTCATTTGTTGCAACAGCAACAAGTAAATGCTTAATATCAAGATGGGCAGATGGCTTCCCTAAATCCAGTGTCTGGATTTAGATTTGAGTAGAACATAATTAGAAGCAAGGACACTACCAAAAGAAAAAGAGAGAGTGAAAATAGGTTCTTTGAAGAATAGGAAGTTACTGTGTGCAAATGAAGCAAAGAAAATTAAGAATGGCATTGCAGGATACTGCTAAAAGAAAGAAACGTTCTCTCTAAGCTATCAAGCTTTGGAAACGGATGTCACCTTTCAGGTTCCTTTCCAAATATACATTGAACCTTCATTTATTCTCCAGTGTTAGCTCAGTTGTCTCATCTTTCCCTCTTAGAAGTTAACAAAACACATGTTCTTACCCAAGAATATGCTGAAGTTTGATTCCACTTTGATAGTAGGCCTAAGAAATATGTGAATTTTACAACTTGACACTGAATGTGTATAAAACTCATAAAAATGCTGTCTGTTTTGATTGCATCTTCAGCTTCAATACTGGGAGTCTACTTAAACATGAAACTCAGAGTGGAAGCTATCTGAAAAATGTGATGTGTGGATCAAAATGAGAGAAAATATTTATACTGAAATCTCTTAAGTTTCATCACTGTGTTTTCCCTAAAAAACAGAAGTGTATTTCATCTTTTGAATACCCTACTGTGAGTGTTCTAGTAGAACTTGACCCCTTTGTCATAATCTCTTCATGTAATAATTCCTGTGTAGCACTTTTCTCCCTTATCATTGCCTATGTGTTAATTTACATTTTGATTTCTGTGTCCTTGACCCAAAACTATCAGGCCAGGATGATACCATCATCTACAACAGATTGTGAACTATTTAATTCTCTCTTCCTTTATGTTTGGTAGGGTGCCATATGCAGATGGAGATCCTCCCTGGAAGATTTCACTTTCCAGTCTTCAAAGGTCCTTGAGTTTGCCATGGATATTCAGTTCTGAAATGGGATTTCAGGTGAATGCAATGGGTTTGTTGGCAGTCCAGCCTCAGAGTTGGAAAAAGAAGGTATCTTCATGCTGTATCTCAGTGATGATGTGTCTGGCCCCATATCCCCCTTTCATCAGTGACTATTACCACACATTCCATAGGAAAATGCAAGAAACTTCAAGTGGCTGTTTGGAAATTATCTACCCATGGAGGAATTTTCTTTTTAGTCATGATAATTTGCCGGACTATTTATTTGCAGAATCACACATCTTTTCCAGGTGTGTATTCATGTCTGGATTTTTATATAAAAATTCACGTATACATTTTGTGCCCATGCCTACATGTATACATGAAGTAATTTATAGTCTGAAGGACTGAAACTCAAATATGTGAGTGGGAGAACGGAAAGAGTTGAATTTAGAAATTCAGTGAAAACCTAGTTCTGGTTTGTAACTTTGGCGATTATACCCTAATTCTTCTCTCTCCCTTAGCAATTAAAATATTTCCTAAAGAGCAGATTAAAACACAATATTACTTAACAGGAATAAAGGATGGTGTAAAAGAGCAGACAGGCCAGAAAAAAATACTTTTGCATTGGATCTATACTTACTCCTTGAGTTTCCTTTCTGTGATATCTACCCACTCGTTCAGCCAAGGGTACATCTCTGTCTGGTCAGTCTTGAAGAAGTCTGAAGGGATAATCAGAGGGGGCATGTAGGTATGACATGGACATTGGTATCTAGCTGTCTTTCCCATTCAGTACTTTGACCAGTGTCATGAATGCAGCTGTCAGCATTGTCTTAATTCCTATGAGGCCGCTTTAACTCACTTCCAAGTCTCTCTCTCCTGCAGCTGTTCCAAACACACAGTTGCTTCATTAAGTAGCTCTGAGTAATATGTAGCATCTCACCTTTTGAAGATGGCTTATTCAAATCTCACACCATCATGGCCTCAAGAGGATCTACTTCAGCAATGCTACCTATCATTTGATAATGTAAACCCAGAAAACATTATTGTGTAGCCCCGCTGCTTGAAAACATGCATTATTAATAGCAAACGCCAGATAGATTAACTGGTCATACTTTTGTACAACAACATGGGTCTTCCTTCTCTTTTTTTGCAGTTAAAGGGTAGGATAATTAAGTAGACAGCATAGATTACTTAAGTAGTGCCATTAGAGATTGTTGCTGCATTCCAAGTAACCCCTTTTCTACTAATCTGCTGGAAGAGAAACTATCCACCTCAAAATTCATTACCGAGGGCACTGTTTCTTATGCGATTGAAAACCACTGGGATTCACCATCATTTTCAGGTAGCTATTTTCTTTCCTCTGATCTCAGCTGTTTTGTTGATGAAATCATAACATGAAAAGGTCATATTCACACCTGTGTGTATCAGTGGTAGATGTCGCTACAATGCATATTGTAGTTACTGATAGATGGGGATCGAAACCGGTCTCAGAATTCAAATTCCTCATACAATTAAGTGACTGTATTTCTTTACAGCATCGTAATTTCATATATTTCTGGAACCTTTGTAATATCCCTAATGATGAACCTGAATGAAGAGACGATAGCAGCTCTGATCAGTTGTAGCTAACCATTTTTGGTGAAGTATTTTTCTCATTGAACATACAAATACTCAGTTCCCAACTGACTGGAAGTTTGTGCTGCCTATAACTATTCAGAGTGGCAAATGTTTTGACTGAGATTGCAGATAACAAATTGTCACTACACTTCTAATATGGTGGCCATGACAGAGATAATGCAAGAGCATCAACAGCTTCTGAAAACAAAATTGACCTTATCTGTCATGAGAGTGCAGCCTTCCTGCTATTTGAGAAAATCACATTCTCCTAACCCATCAGATATTCTGTGATATTGATGATCTCTTGAATAACAAAGCATAGCAAGTACCGATTTTTTTACTGCTATAAAAAAGAAACCAAACCCTCTCTTATATGTATCTTTCCTGTGTCCTGTTTATGTAAAAATCGAACAACTTGTGTGGTTGATCCGTATATCAGAAAAGGATCATTTGTCACATTAATTTATTGTTGGAAACTCATCTCTTATAACAAAAATAGAACTAACCACAAAACTTGATGATAACTTTTCACTGGCTACCTTAAAGTTTAAATATGTATATAGAAGTAGTTTTGTACAGGGTTTGTGAAATCAGCTGTATTTTTTCTTAACTTCCATGCTTCAATGAAAAAATTCAGCTTTACTAGAAGAAAGTCTTATAATCATCTTCACATT
Organism: Pachyramphus minor; assembly: GCA_013397135.1. Taxonomy (NCBI): domain Eukaryota; kingdom Metazoa; phylum Chordata; class Aves; order Passeriformes; family Tyrannidae; genus Pachyramphus; species Pachyramphus minor. Next base: position 60,696 of record VYXB01006408.1, on the reverse strand, counting down.
TGCTATGCATTACTCTCTTCTTCTCTCCCCCTCTTTTCCTTTTCTTAAATAAATAGTACTTTGCAACAAATTGATTTTGCTAGATAGTGCATTGATCATGCACCTTGCCTGGGGACAGAATATAGCTTCAAAAACAATAATAACTAAGACAATCATCTAATTTTACTGAAATAAAACTGAAAATGTACACCCAATGAAATAATCTCTGAGACTACTTTAGGTGCATTTGTGCTTGTACTTTATCCTCAGTGACACAGTAATCTACTAAAGTTCTTCTCTCGATTTTTCTCTTTGCAATCTGGAAGAACAGATTCACCAGTGATTGTGCTCATTTATAAAAGCATCCAAAACAAAATTGAACCCCAAGGCTGATAAACTATAAAGATGCTGATCAGATCTGAGCAGAATGGACGGGATGCTTTGGGGCTTGCTCAGCTAAAGACGGCTCTACAAGACTGATGGCTTTATATACACAATTACAAACACCATAGCTTTGTAGAATGAATGGCAAATCATAAAATATGTTGCTTGCCCTTTATTAAGTAAAGAATGGTATTTTGTAAAATGCTTGCAAAGATTTACTAAATTTCTGAAATTTAATTCCTGCTGCTGGATTTTCTTTTCTTTGTAGAAAACTTAAACAATCATTTGGAAAGAGTAATTTGATAGGGTAAACCTTTCAGGCCTGAAGAGCAAGGAGCTAATTGATTTTCTTACCAATATATATCAAGTAGGTGCACAGTTTCTGCCTCATATAAAATTCATTCATTTATATTAGCTATGTCATAATCAATAATGCTTTAAAAATTCATTCATTCTCACAAAAATTCTTCTCTAAAAGCGATGCTGAATGTAGGAGTCCTCTACAAATTAGGTATTTATTGGAAATCATAAGAATACAAATGCAACAGGATAAAGATTAAGAACTCCTGTGGTTTTTCCAAGTGATATTTTCTGATAGCATAAACAAGCTTTGGCTTTGTGATGACATGAAACAAAGCTGTGATGTAGTTATCCATCTAGGCTCTGTGGTGACTTTTGAAATAAAATCATGTAAGGCAGAACAACTTTAACATTTTAGTGATAGTTTAAAATAATTTTTTGAAGCTCGTGGATTTCCTAAGGATTATTCCATTCTCTTGCACTTTCCAAGTGTACCATTCAATGGATATTTGAGTCCCTTGACAGTCACTGACATTTAGGGAAGAACTACATGCTATGATAAAGTCACGTTGTTTTAATCTAGGGTGAATATTGTGTTACCTTGACATTTAGTGCTTTTAATTATTTGTGATTTTAACATGAAAATGTATAGAATGTCAGAAGTCAAGTTTCAAAAATTCTCTTAGCTTGCAAAAGGTAATTTGAATGTAGAACCAAATACTTTTTTCTTCCTTTCTTTTTTAATTGACATTCCTGGGATCATGCTGTTTCCTCACAATCCTCATAGTCTGTGGCCATTTTATGCTCAAGGTGTCACAGAGTCACAGAATTGGTCAGGTTGGAAGCAACCACAGTGAGTCATCTGGTCCAACCTCCCTGCTCAAGCAGGGTCATCCTAAAGCATGTGGCACAGGAGTGCATCCAGACAGTACCTGAATACCTTCAGTGAGGGAGATACTCTACAACCTCTCTGGGCAATCTGTTACAGTGTGTAGTCACCTGTACAGTAAAAGAATTCTTCCTCATGTTCAGGTGGAGCTTCCTCTGCATCAGTTTCTGCCCATTTCCTCTTGTCTCATTGGTTGACACCACCAAGAAGAGCCTGGTTTCATCCCCTTGACACCCACCCCTTAGATATTTACAAACATTAATGAGGTCCCGTCTCAGTCACCTCTTTTCAAGGCTGAACAGGCCTAGCTCCTTCATCCTTTTGTTGTAAGATTCTCCAGACCCTTGACCAACTTAGTAACTCTCCACTGGACCTGCTCCAGGAGCTCCATGTCTCTCTTGTATACTGAGGAGCCCAGAACAGGACACAGTACTTCAAAATTTGGCCTCATCCAGGCTGAGTAGAGGAGCAGGACCACCTCTCTGGTGACAACACTCTTCCTAATGCAACCCAGGATACCACTGGCCTTCTTGGCCACAAGAACACATACTGGCTCAAGGACAGCTTCTTGTTCACCAGGACTCCCAGCTCCTTCTCTGCAGAGCTGCTTTCTGGTAGGTCAGCCCCCAGTCTGTACTAGTGCCTGGGGTTATTATTCCATAGGTACAGGACCCTGCATTTGCTTTTATTGAATTTCAGAAGATTCTTCTCTGCTCATCTCTCCAATCTGTCAAGGTTCCTCTGAAGGGCTGCACAACACTCTGGAGTATTGGCCACTCTTTCAATTTTGTATCATCAGCAAACTTGCTGAGGAAGCATCTATTTCCTCATCCAAGTCATTGATGAACAAGTTAAACAACACTGGGCCCAGTATAGAACCCTGGGGGACATCACTAGTGACAGACCTCCAACTAGACTCTGTACCACTGACTGTTGACCTCTAGGATCTTCCACTCAGCTAGTTTTCAATCGATCCCACTGTCAAGTCATCCAACCCAGACTTCTTGAGCTTGCCTATGAGGATGTAGTGAGACACAGTGTTGAAAACCTTGCTGAAGTCAAGGTAGACAATAGCCACTGCTCTCCCTCATCCATCCAGGTAGTTGTTTCTTCATAGAAGGCAATCAGATTGGTCAAACATGACTTACGTGTAGTGAAACCATGCTGACTACTCCTGATCACCTTCTTGTCTTGATGTGGGTAGGGATGGCCTCCAGCATGAGGTGCTCCATCACCTTTCCAGGGATTGAGATGAGACTGACTGGCCAGTAGTTCCCTGGGTCCTCCTTCTTGCCCTTTTTGAAGAATGAGGTGACATTTGCTTTCTTCCAGTCCTTGAGCACCTCTCCTATCTTCACAACCTCTTGAAGTTGATTGTAGGAGGCCAAGGCATGATGTCCGCCAGCACTGTCAGCACTCGTGGATGCATCCCGTCAGGGTGCATGGACTCGTGAATGTCAAGTTCTTTTTGGTGTTCTCTGACCCAAACCTCCTTGACCAAGGGAAGTTCTTCCTCCTGACAGTCATTTGCCCTGGTCTTCTGGGTCAGAAATTTCTGATGGCCTGTCTATGACTATGCCATAATCATAGGTGTGATTATGACAATAAAGCAAAAAGGCTGAGAAGTAGGCTAAATTGCATGTAGCAGCCACAGCTGCTTGGACATAGTTGCTCCATAGTTGCTTTTAAAGAGGATCCATCTTCTTAATCCAGCTCTGTGGTTCTCCAAATGCAGAGCTGGTGGAAGGCTGTGACAAGGATTCCTACATACTGTGTAGGCACATAGTATTGTAATTAGTAACAATAAGGACCTCATGTTATGGGAGTATCTTCATGCTTTTGTTTGCTCATATGCCTGTGTCAGGTTTAGGCGACACAGAAAAAAAAACCTTTGGATGATTCAGAGCAAGGAGGCTGGTCTGGATTATCTTCTGGGGGAATTTATCATTCTCCATCAAGTATGCAGGGAGATTAGCCTTATAAGCACTGGAACTAGATTGTATGAATGCTTCCCTCTTTCCCCTCCATGTCCTGGATAACTTTTAAATTGTGCTTTGCATCTTTTGTCTGTGGAGGGCCTGTTGCTGCTAGTGAAATCCAACAAACAAATCTTTCAAAGAAGTGATTTTCTGTGTGTGTGTGTTGTGTTTATGTGTGTGTGTGCAGAACTACTAGCTGGTGGGAAAAGAAAAGTATCTTTTTTGATGAGTTTAGATTAGACTTTGTTTATAAAATGCTATCCTCTTTATTTCTTCCATGAAACACTATGTTAATTAGACTGTTAATGACTTCTTGTAGGGTAAGAGATTTGAAATTTTTGTGGCATAAGCTAAACCCGGTATCTAGACAACGTGTCTGAGCTAGAAATGGAATTTATAAGCTTTTTTTTCAATGACAGACACAATCGTGTCCTTCAGATTGGCTTACATCTTTCTTGCATAATGACAGTACACTGAGTAAAAGCAGTATACTTAATGCAGCAAAGCAGGTTATTTGGCTCTGATTTTTTTCCTCTGCTTTTTCAGGTCTGTGATATCTTGTTTAAGGATACTTATTTGCTATGCAAAGCTAAATATCTCATTAAAGTAGTAAGTAGTGGTAATTTTTTTCTACTGTCTCTATGAAATTCTGTTGATCTAAAACTGAGATATCTTTATTTTTAAAAACATGAGCTAAAGGAAGCAGCTGGTTGTTGCTAATTTTACTCAAATATTTTTTTCTGAACCTTATAGGAAAATCCCTTCTCTTTCCCTCAATTTTTTAAATGAAGAGAACTAGTTTTAAATTATATGAGCTAAAGAGTATCTTCATAATGTGTTTGTAATTTTTTTTTACTGTTCTAGCTTTAATTCATAATTACAAGCTTATTCCAATCTCGGCATTATGGAACTACATTTTAGACCAACAGCTGTTATCTACTTTCACTTGTAGCCTTGGGGTATGCGTATTTTAATATTCATTTACTATGTGCCGATAAACTAAATACTTCCTACTGGAAGTCTATGAAATTAATCACAGTATCTTAGTTGCTGTTCTGTCTTCCATGTAGCTCATATTTTTTAAATTTACTATGTTATATAAATTCTTCTCCTTCTCCTCCCCTGAATAAAAGGGGAAGAGAAAGGTTATTGCAAAATATACAAACAGAACAAGTTGATTAAATCTGTGATAATTAGAAAATACAGAGGAATACAGTGTAGTCATTCAAATGACACAACCTTCTCTCCTGTTCCTGTATGTTGCATAAAACTAGTATAAAACCTTGCCACATTGCCTCAAGCAATCTTTTAATAGCTGGCTTTGTATTTGAAGGTTGTGGGTTTAACTGTTATTTAAATAGTATTAGGTCCTCATATGCATATAGTATAGCCTAAAGATAGATATTTTCCAATCTTCCAGGCACAATCACAACTCCAAGTATCTTGGTGTTAAAAATATAAAATATGTAGCAACTTTGGAGATGAAATGAAGTGAATAGGGAGGAAATAAAAGTCATGCAGCCCATTAAAGTTTAAGGCTGTTTGTTGTGCAACAATGGATAAAGGATTGATGAAAAGCTGTAGAAGATCATGAAAATAGATTATTTCCAGGATGAGTTTGATGATAGAAATTACTAATGTCGAGGCTGGAGGTGTTTAGCAGATTTCTCACATCTTTATGTTTCTGGAGTGATGTCCTCTTCTGACCCAGTACAACTCAATGGCAGCACTTAGAGACAATAATAAACAATAGGTACCTGCTTCAGCTCACGTTACAAGCAATGGAGAATTTTACTACAGAATTAGATGGGAGCAGTGTTATCCAACTTCCCTCCCTATGGGACATAACATTTACACCTTCATTGTGAATAGTTGAGGTCTGAGATGTGCTATTGCCCGCCCTGGTATCTGAATATTCCCCAAGAGTGACCACAAGCCCACTTCAGGCTAGATTCAGTAATTAATTTTAGGAGCATGAATAAGACACAGACATCTGAAATCACAGACTGTGGTCCAGAAAGTCCCTGTTCAGCTGTTGGTTAGGACTTCAGATACCTAACTTCATAAGGTATCTCCCCATAATTTTTCTGGTTTCCCAAGTGCACTGTTATCTTCCATACTTGCTGAGAACTAAGGACATTTTGATGAGGTCAGTGCATATCCCTTAAATTAAGTCCACTTGGGATGCCAAAAAAATTTTTCCTTCATTTAAGTCCCTGGAAGAGAAATTCTAATAGCCATATTAACGAGCTGGCTGGATGCAGTGGCATTTTGCATTAAAAGGTGCTTGGGAGAACTCCCAGAATTCAGGTCCTCTCACCCTCACTTAGGTCCTTTAGTCAGCGACTGTCTCTGATCCAATGAATCTGGGTTTCTACAACCCCAGTTCCATAGCCTCAGAAGGAAAGAGGGAGAAAATTACTAATTCCAGAATACGACATCTTTCAGTGTTGACAGTGCTCTCTGGAGTTGTGGGTCTGAACTCCCTAAAGCTGAGGAAGGGGTTTTTGAAATAGGCTTTTCCAATTCCCAAGGGAATCTGCTAAGCACAAGGTTGCTAATCAAAGGGTGAATGAGATACCACATTCCATTTGCTTCACTGAGAAGAGTGGTAAGTTCCTGTCTTCTTCATGGTACCCATGCTGGGAGAGCCAGAGGGACTGAGATGCCTATGCTTTGAAAAGTAATGGAAGAGGAATTCAGATATACCCTCATTCTCAGTATATCTTAAGTACTAATCAATTTCTTACTGAGTGTAGAAGTTCTCTTCCATTTAATTCTTGATTACTTGAACATGAATTTATTGTTATTGTTATTGTCCTTGAAACCTTGAAAGGATGGCTGTATTTAGTTGTCTGTGATCAGGCAAATGAAACTGAATGAAAAAATGTGCTATGTTATCTTGATATTAAATATCTTGAGGAGGAGCAGGTAATTTTATTTGCAATTACATTAAGATAGAAACTTATATCTAATCTGAAATTTTTATCTCTTTTTAATTAACCTTATAAAATATGTAATGGCCTACAAACTGCAGTACACCTTCACAAGCTCACTGATGCCCTTCATACCTCCTACAAAATGCCTAGTACACTTCTGAAGACAAAAAGATAATAAAGAAAATTAAATATCAATTGTATCTTTTCATGGTGGTGAAAAAAATTATCCTGAGTCATTAAAACATTATAAAAAGATAGAATTATGTATGTCCTAAACATACACAGAATACAGTGAAAAAGAAGTAAACTAAACCACAACCTGGATCAAACTTTACTCAAGATTCAGGAAATTGAACTGATGACAAGCCATTAAAGGTTTGTCTTAGCAGAATCCTAAGGCTCTGTAAAGCAAAAATGCCATTCACAAATTAATTGAAAGTTGTTTTTTTTTTTTACACAAATTGATACCAAGCATTCTTTTGGGCTGAAATATGACAAAAAGCCTCTGTTTAGCCTCATAAGGAGTTAAAAAGTGGACCACCGGTCCTGTGTGATGGTACATTTTGTTTAGAACTGGTAAAAAGGTAGCAAAATACTAGGAAGTGGAAAAGTCCACAGAGTTTGCTTTAGTGCTACACTGCATCTGCCCAAAATGCATGAGAGCTGTCGTATGGTTGTTGTGTTCTATATTTACTTTTGCCCATCACTGATGTTGGGTTTCCGGTGACAGCTGATATTGTGTGATCAAAACATCATAGGCCACTCTTCCATGGGAAATTGAGTCCCTGATGAAGCAAATGGGGACAGCAGCCTGTATGTTGGACTGTGGGCTATGGCAGGTGCAGATTGATGACTAACAAAACCAGAACAGAATGTTGTGATTCAGTTCAGCAAAACAAAGTGTTTTGGCTTGCAGTAACACTAACTTGAAATATATTGCTTTGTTTTGCTTTCAAGATTGAAAATACCTATGATAAAATTAAGATATTTCTAGAGCAAAGTGCAACCCCTTAAGAAAACCTTCTTTGCTAATGAGTGTCTGACACAAGCAAGGAGCTTTGTTTTGTATAATTGCATTTCTTGCTTGATGCAATTCTGTGCAAGTTAGAGACTACTGCAGTCAATATTTGCATGATTGCTACATTATTTCAGTATAAACCAATAAGGAAATGAAATTTGCATTAGGCTCTGATGTCATTGTCATCTATGTAACATTATACGCTCCTCAAAGAAGAGACTTTGATCTGCTTTAAGGAATACTGATATTGCTGCACAGTTGATTTTTAAGTTCCTTGATTTTCAGATCTCTAAACATTTCTAAGTGAATGTCCAAGCCCTTTGTAATGAATTTATTATTGATGCCAAGCCCTTTTCATGATCACCTTAGAACTTGCCTATGGACCATGTGTAAAAACTACTGAATTTAAACATTTCACTTTAATTAATGGAAAGGAAAAAAATTGGTGGACTTTTTATGAGAAACTATAGTGGAATATAAGAAACACAACAACTGTTTTGTGCTTTTGCATGTGTTCCTTTTAAAAGAATTGTCCCTTAGACTATTTGTCCAAAGAAAGAAAGTACAAAATAAAGTTTTAGGTAACTATAGAAGCCTAGAAAAGAAATATGAAAGAGTGCTATGAATGAATCAAAACAGATAACTAAAAATACCTCCTGTTGCCAAAAAACCGCCAGCTGTATTAAATGTACAATATTGTTAAATTTTGTGGGGTTTCATGTTTAATTCTTGACGTTAGGTTTTAGGGCGCTGCAGTAAGTGGACTGTTTTCAGACCAGTGTATGTTTTTAAGATAAGAGTAAAAGATGTGGCACACAGTAAAGCTGTCACATTACAGCTTTGAAGGACAGGTGAAGCCTTTGCATATTAGTGTGTAGAATATACTTTCTTATGATGACAAAGCAATGTCCTCATGCTAAGTACCTGAACTTCTTTTTATTGCAAAATAAGTAAATACGTTTATATGATAATAATTTTACACTATATATCATAAATGTCTTTAGGTATCCTATACCCGATAACGCTACCTCATTATTTCGCTCAGTGGTTCATTAATGCTGTTTCAAGTCTAACAATTTCCCTGTGTTTTCCATTATTTTTACACTATTTCACTCTTTTGCACTCTACCAAAGCTCTTTTCAGCAAAAATATTAAACATCACTTCTAGTTAAGCCAAAAAGGCACTTTTTTCTCCTCTCTTGCTGGCATTTCTGCTTTTCTGACTGTCTTTCAGTATCTTATGGTTCAAGTCCATACCAGTGAGGCTAGATAATTCTGAAAGTCAATTTTATCTTATTTTAAGATTGATGGTTAAGTGGACTCTTTAATTTATTTAGGCAATTGTTTGTGTCATCAAACCTTAACCATATCAATTGCTTGATGAATTAAATTTGTCATTTGGTGTTTGTGATTTTTCTTGGAGCTGGGTCATCAAAGTTACAGTCTGGGTTTTTTTTTCTTGGGTAAATGATAGAGAGTTATACAAAAGAAGACTTTTTTTTTAATCTTTGAAAGCATTTGAAAATATAGTTGTTCATCTTCTCCAGTGTAGTATTGGTGGTATTAGTAGTAGTACTACTAACAGCCGCATTATTATTACTATTAGTAGTAGTAACAGTAGCAGTAGTAGTAGTAGTATTTGGGCAAACCTTTGCTGTTCTAAACTTTCTGGAAACATTTGTGTGAATGAAATGTCAGTCATCTGAATGAACCTAAATGAGAAAATGACAATAATAAAAGCAAAACAGACCAGAAAGCTTTATTTATGAGATTGTTTGCTATTTGGAGGTTTGTAATGGGACTTTTGTATTCATCTGCATGTGTCTTTCTGATTTGCTACCTGTTTTTTTTCCCCTGACTTTTTTCCTCCCTCCTTCCCTTGTTTTGTTACAAAAAACAAGGAAGCCAATGAAAACAAAGGAGAAGGAATAAATTTCCCTCAATGAAATGTATTACCAATTGTATCTTGAGGTCATATTTCAAGATAATGTGGAGTGACAAGAGGAATGAGGTTTTCCAGTTTCACAAAGGTGGAGCATCCTTATTGTATGTTAACCATATCCAGTTCTCAATTGTGATGAAACACAAAAGAATTAAGGAGACCAATCTTTTGTATCACAAGGATCTGCAGGAAAACTAGGGAAGTTCACACCTCTATATTCCTTCTTCAAAGTGATGGTTTCAGGTAGTAAAATAACTTTGAAAGTTCTGAATTCTAACACTTGAGATGTTTAGGTTGAAATTCTCTTAACAGTCTTTATTCTCAGGTGTATGGTTTTTCTTATGAGACTTGGCTTATTTCAACTGAAAAGCATTCCTACAGGAAAACAGTATGAGTGGCATGTTATTGGAAAAAAATAATTATAGACTCTTTTGTCTGTCTGAAGTGATACGGTTCTAAACTTTCTGTCTAGATTTCATTAACACTATAGTGAAGATCCAGAAAAGTATGTGCAGAAAAATAATAAATAATTATATCTTCAAGAAATTATTCTAGGTAGAAATGGAAAATCAGATAAAAAATGTTTACAGAATAACACAAGTGAAATTGTCACATAAAGTGAGGTTTAAGAGATCACAAAGATGATCTTCATGTTATTATAGAAGATTAAAAAGAAAAGAGATAATTGCTTTTGTTGTCACTGTAGATATGGACACAACAGGTTCCAGCAGCATTCATAGAAAGCACATGCAAAAATAGGAGACAGAAAAAGTAAATTAATTTAAAAGCCTAGCTCTCCTTCCAGAAGGTCAGAACAGGACTCTAGTTTAGGTGCTGTGAGAATTGTCTCTAGACAAATTCTCTAGAAAGTACCTTCTGAATGAAGCTCCTGTCTTTCAGGTATAGAGGAAACTTGAGAAGATAAACTTCTAACATGGATGCTAAGACTGTCTCCCTACTCTCATTGTTGCAACTAATTTATAGTTCAAATGAACCTTACTCTTGACTCAGGAATGCTGGTTTCTATTCATATATAAGTTCTTAATTCTGCTCGGTTATTATAGACCTGGTTTTATTTTCTGGCTAAATACAGTAAGAGGTATTAAGTTTATAGCCAGAAAAGTTCCATGCATCTAACACGTTCTTCATGCACACAAGGACATTTCAACAGCTTAAAATTGCAAATGTGCTCAAGCTTCTTTCTGATTCCAAATTCAACATTAGTTAAATTTTCACAGCAAACTCCTTTATTTGTTGTCAATTTTCAGTTTTAGATATTTGTGCTTTCCTGGGTTAGAATACTGGTTTTTTCCACAAAGGCATAAATTTCTATTTGTGACATGGCAAAAATTTCCACGGCAACAAATCATAATATTCTGAAGGTGAGCAAAATCCAGCTACAGAAGGCTGCCAATGGTGTGGATGAAAGCTTGGGAAAAAATCATAGGCAAAGTAAGAAATGGTTTTTTTAAGTGCTCTCTATTTTCTTGTTTCCTCAAGGATAAAAACATTTTTAAGAGGGGTGTTTTAAGTTGTCTAAATTGACTTTACTAAGACTTGGACTAGCTCCTGACAGAAGTCTGGTAAAACTAGCTCCTGCATATCTCTGGGATGTTCTGAATACCTTAGTCAGGCACTATTTTTACTGAATTCTGTAGGAGTTTTTCATTAATACAGATTCCTATATGCTAAATTGGATATAGTTACATAAATTTAACCTATAATTTAAGTGTATAACATCTATAAATATACCAAAACTTTGCTCAAGATTTCCAGAATGCTTCATCAAGCATATCTTATACTCAGTATTGGTGTTAATGATTTTGCCTGTGATGCTTTAATAACATTTTGCAAAAACTTGTTTAAGTATAGTAATGAAGTGTTTCATCTGTGCAATGGGACCTTATACACATTAGGTTCAAAAGAAACAAGTATTATCATGGTACTTTAAAGATTGTTATATCTGCATTACTGCAGATTACTGTTTATTTTCATTCATATTGATTTTTAATTTTGCTGACTCTATATATTATTTAAGAGAGGGAAGAGGAAGTTAAATCCTAATCTTATTAGCACTGGTATAAAAAGCATCAAGTTCAATGGCATTTCAGCTTGTCCTGGGTCTGATGTGACTGAGAACAGATGTTAGCCCTCTTGGATTAGTTTTTCGTTCTTATGACATAGTCATTTCGTTCTGGATTAGATTTTTCATTCATATGACATGGATTTGGCACATGTTGAATTGATCAAAGAGTAGACAAGGCCAAGCCTATCTGATTATATAATTGCTTCATCTGTTGTACTGTAGTTGCATAGGGCCAAAACCTGAAATCTCTAGTCATTTTGCATCAGTCCTTTTTAAAACAGGCCTCAGCTGTCTTCTAGGTTTGTTAATGCAATGACATTGAAAAGTGCAAATTTTCCTAATAAATAAGGATGGTTTAAATAGAGAGGTGTAAATATGTTAGTTCCTTTCATCTGATTGATTTGTATCCAGGTAATTAAAACCAGAGGCTGACCATAATCAGAAGAGGCAGGTTTCAGACTTTTGTCTCAATGTTCAGCTTTTCTAATGATTTCTGTGTAACTTTAAGCAAGGTATGTTGTTGCTTTGTGCCAATTTTCCACATAAATATCCTCTTTATTTTCCAACTTTGCTGTAACTTTTTTTGGAGAACAAAACCAAAACAAATCCCTCCACCTCCCCCCTTCAAAACAAACTCTATTTTACTCCCATTAGGAAGTGCTCAGTAGAGCAGGAACATAGTCTTAGGGTTACAATGTGATTTGACCCCAGTTCAACTGCAATAGCCTAAGAGTAGTGCACAGCAAGTGTGTGTATGTCTGTACCAGTACTTTAGGGGGAAAAGTCCTACTGTGGCTTCTATAGCTCCCTTTCAGTAATGGAATATTAGTATGTTGCTTTGGTACATGAAGTTTATATGGCCTTTAGATGGCATAAAACCATCTGTTAAAGTCAAAAGTCTCTTTGTACTAAAAGCTAAGTGTTTGTCTCAGTTGCTTATTTTCTAAGACTTTCTGAAATTGTTCTTCTAGAAAGAACTAGCTCCTTTCTTGTTGGTGCATAAAATAACTACAGTCACCACAGATGCTATTGTGCGTATTGCTTGAGAAAATGTCTTTCATTCTTCATTTGTCGTGAAAAAAGCAACAGCACTAGAGAGCCCTCGTCCCTGTCTGTAATAATCACATTGTTTCGCTCACTCGTAGCTAGTGACTTTTCCAAATATTTTTGATCAATAGAAAGAAATGTAAAAAATCAGTAGATTGCAGCTTGTAGCTGGAATTGATAGATAGTTTAGGTGGCAGGCTTTGAACTCCCTTGGCAATCAGTAGTTGAAAGAAATTACCTTACTTCCATAGCTAGGATCTTCTGCCAAATTTACCCTGTTCACGTCTAAATCTCTTACATATTTTAAAGGATTAAAGTTAAAGATGAGATTAAAAACTTTCCTCTTGGCTTCAAAAAGAGAACAGAATTCTCTATACAAGCATAATTGACAACCTACCATAAGGAAAAAAAAGTAAATTACTAAAGATGTTTCCCCATCTCCTTAACCATTTATTTTCCTTTTTTTTTTTTTCATAGATGTCTCACTGAGATGCCTCTTTACAATATGGCGTTGTTAGACGTTATACAAAGGTTACACTTTATGATTTGACATACACTATTTTTCTTCCTTTGAACTCTTCTTTGAATCCTTAATTCTTAGCAGTGTAGTTAATTTTGCGTGTTGTGGCAGAATTAATTGTGTTGCCATAACATCACTTTCCCCTAATAAATTTTCCACTGTGGGGATTTCAGCACTTCAAAGACGATACAACATACCTTTTGCTAACCAGATGATAAGGTTTCATCTATGCAATGGAGCCAATGATTATTTTTGAACCAACATATAATTATGAAGACACAGTGAGAGAACTTTCAACATGCTCACAAGTGGCAGAACGAAACGCAAGTAGAAATGTCATGTTGGGGTGGAGGTTCAAAGTTAGCATCCAGTCTTCGACTCTGCAGCTGCTATAATTACACAACTCTGTAAATTGGAATCATTTATCCTCTGCCAACTGCTGTAATTAATTTTCTCTTCAGTCTGTGGAGGGGGATTGATCTTTCCTTTATGAAAATCTTTCTCACGCAAATACCACTTTGCTCTTCTATGTTTCCAGTTCTGGAAATTTGTCCTTCTATACAACAGCTGTTAAAGAGTGGGGTTGCAGCTTCCTTACCTGTGTGTTCTTGTCTGTGTAGCAGTGATGAACATGAAAATCCGAAGTATGGGGTTTCATTATGGTACTTAATTACTACCTGATAGCAGCAAATGTGTGGACCTTTAGCTGATTATAATAGTCACTAGAAGACAGGTATTCCTTCTGTCTAAAGTCCTCTTGAAAATCTATGAAAATTATTCGTGATTTGTATCTCATTCATCGTGCATGTCTCCATTCTTACACTGCCCTTGTTTTCTAAATAAGTGTCAATTTAGGAGGAAATCTTGGGTAAAAAACCATACTCTGAAAGTCAGGGATTTATCCTTAGAGGTCAGTTTTCATTTGGTTGCTGCAAAAGAGCTATTGCCACAAAATTAATGCCTCATAGACATTGTGTAGGAGAGAAGTCTACCCTACTATAGATGGTTACGTACTATTACTATACCAACTGCTTTGGAGTTAAACGTGGAGGCTGTGAGTAGCTGTGAACTACAATATGCTGTGCCTCTGCAGGACGTTCGTTCAGTGTTCCCGATGGCCTGAATGCACCTCCAGCCATTAACAGTGAATGACGGAGTTTCTGTTGCTTATTATTAAATTGATCTCTCGTAGACCACAATTAAATCAGCAAGAATAGAGCCCCACTTACTTTCCAAAAGGTTGCTGGTTACAAATGTGTGATGGACTTTCAGCCAGGGAAGACAGGATCTGACTTTTCCAGAGCCTTCACTGTTGTCTTTCCAATTCAGGAAGAGACATTTCAGTGATATGGTGTGGGAGACTTTTTTGTTATCATTGCCCACATTATGCTTGTCTACAGAGTATGAAGGACTTCTGTCTCATGACTGTGCACAGAACTGTTCTCCTAAACAACTTTCTCAGATTTTGTTTAGTCTTAAATACTGTATTCATTTGGCCTTTTCACATACTATCTCATACTTTCTGGACCAGATCTTCCATTGAAGTGAAGCTGTTGGCATTTCTTGGATCACTTACTGGGTTCTGGTGAGTGCTGGGGTGTAAGGTGCTCTCAACTACTCTGAATCTACTTCATCATCCCTGGTAATTTATGCTAGTGGCCTACACCAGCCTCCAGCTGCCACAGATTACTCACCTGAGACAGTAGGTGAAAAGCCAAGGGAAATATTTTGTCCCTTTCCAGTAAGTAAAGTTCTATTTTATATTGTCTAGTGATCCCCCAGTCCTCTAGGACCTGATTTGCTGTTGTTTGGTGCGATTCTGAATGTAGATGCAGTGCAGGAAGGATCAAGGGTGAAGCAGAATTCTTCATTGTGTTGTCAGTATGAGGATGGGTCATTTAAAAGATTTGTCTTTCCCTCTTTGATAGTGCCTGGCTTAACCTTTTCTATGATCCTTTGCAAATGATCTGGTGTTTCTAAAAGACTGTTTTGTGGCAGGTAAGAGTAAATGAAACTGTAGGATTTAGAACACTCATAATGTAAGAAGTAAAAGAAACATTCTTTTTGCTTTTTCTCCTTCAGCCTCCATGTATCAGATGTTTATATGTTAGTGAAACTACTGTATATACAGTAAAAATAAATGCCATTTGAATAGAAATATTTTTTTTTTTTTACTTTTTGATCCTAAAGGAGAAGTGGGGAATTTCTCTCCAAATAGGAACTCACTATATTCCAGTTTGAGATGTTTGATAATCCTTCGTTCTATCAGAGTTTAACACAGTTAAAACACATCAAACATGATCAAGCTACATTTATCAGCAGAAAACAGCTCAAGTAAAATTATTAAAAATCCTTTGAATTTCAAAGGTAGAAATACAGCATGCTTCTTTGGTGTTTAACTTCATAGGGTGATTCAGAATAATCTGCTTCCAGGCCTTGATCTTTGCATATTTATAGTTGTTTTATTGGTGCTGAGGGTTTTGTTTGTGTTTAATAATTATGCAGCTCAGACTGGTTGTTGAATTAATTTCTGGAAGTTTTGTAAAAATCAGTTTTGGTTTGGACAGGCAAAGCCTGCATTTTGTGACAGTAAACATGCATTTGCAATCAATACATTACTTGTATTTGTGAAGCCTGAAGCAAAATCCTCAGGTGGGGTAAATCATCATAACTCCTTTGACTTCCATGAGATAAAGTTGATTTTCACCAGCTGGGAATCTAGACTTTGTTTTGGTTTCCCATTTGATTAAACTGAGACAAAAGCAAAGAAAATGTTTTATAGATACATAGTTTTCCTGAAAAAGGAATTAAAAGGGAAAAAAAGTCTGAGTGGGGATCGCAGTAAATGAGCATCTCTGAGTGGAACAAAGAAATAGAAGAGAGGGGCTAATTGTTTAATTAGTAAATGTCTGCTTGGTTAATGACATATTAATGAGTTTTTAAGACAGTCATATCATTTACCATAAAAGACCCATGTGCGTATCCCTGGATGTACTGTATAATTAAGTAATGTGACCCACAGGAGTTCATAATTTAAAAACCTGTCAGCTGTCTCATGTTTGGTAGCAGATGAGTAAGCTCAGGAGGGGCTCACCAGGAGGACTCAGTTAGGTGTTTAGGTCCATAATATCTTGCTGTAAAAAAATCTGTTAATCTGTCAGCAGTCTAGTATCTGTGCATAAAGACAGAATGGATTAGGATTTGTCCAGCAGTTCATCAAGTTCTTTGTCAACAGAATTGTTTGTGTGAGGTGGTGGGTCTCACAGGCCTCTCCCTCTTAGCTCAATTCCATCTTTTATAAGAACTGAGCAAGTGAGGTGCTTCTTCAATGTGCTGGCCTTGGGTTGAAGTGTGAATTTTACCCAGCACTGATGTAATTCATGCTGTTCTCTAACTACTTTATCTCTACTAGTAAGGGCTTATCCCTGGTTGTAGATGTAGTAATGGAATGTACTGTCCTCCTAAAGAATTTCTGAGGCTATGTCAACAATGTACATACATTTAAAATTTTTCCTCCCTCCTTTTCCAGCACTCCACTATAGGGCAGTAGTAGGCATAGGGGTGTTTTAATTAAATGATGTATTCTTCAGCCTTTTCTTATTTGACTGCTGCTTTGTGGAATACTGCAAACTCTTTGCTGCCTCTGTTCCTTTAGCTTTTAAGATGAATATGTGCATTAGGAAAGGTGTAACTATTGTAAACTACTTGCCTTCACCTTCAAAGAGGGGTGTGTCTCAACCTGTGCATATATATACATATATGTAATTTCACATGTAAATATATTTCATATATATTTCATAGGTGGGATCCAGATTTGAAGGTTATCAAAATTTGGGGAGAGCTTCAGGTGCAGGGTGTGTGGGTCTAAAGTTTATGCTTTCTCTCAAAACTGTCTTAAGCCATTGAAAGGGTATGGGCAAGGTACTGCATGATGTGCAGAGAACTCTAATTGCAGAGCTATCTGATCTGAATGTGCAGATCCAATGCTGATCAATTATGCAGCATGTGCAGTATATCTGATATATCTGCTGTTATACTTCTGGGCACAGGTGATGAAGGCCCTCTTAAATCTTGGATTTCAGGGCTTGGCCTTTGTGGGTGCATGACAGAGCACTCATTATTTTTGCTTCCTTTTCTCAGAAGTTTTTGGAGGGATTACATGAGCACTGTCTCTAGACTTCCAGACTTTAATGCAGAGAATCCAAATACAGCATGCACAGAGATGGATAGATCTGGCCCTAGAGAGATTATGGGCATATCAAGAAAGGTCTTTGGGTTCCATAATACATTCTTAGCAAGTTTAAAAGATATCTGTGTGGGGAAAAGCATTAGGAAAGATTGTAACTGTTTTAAATTTCTCCATGTTGAATTTTCATGATTTTTTTCCCAAGTTATTTTTTTCCCAGCTGGCCATCTGTGACAAAAATATATTGTTGGAATACTCTAAGAAAATATTATTGTTCCAGAAGCAGGTTTTTGTCAAAATTGCTAAAACTTCTTTTCTGTTTTCCGTAAAAATAAACACATGTATGTGACAGAATAGTAATTCCAGGATTGTAAAATGAAAACTGTAACTTGTTGTGAGTCTTGGTATCTGGGAACTGGATGTGCTTTGAGGGTCTCCTTTCTAGGGCACACCTTCCAGTCGCTTCAGGTTTGGTAATGAAACAGAAGTAGGCAATAGAGCTAAGCTGTGTGCTTCTTCATAATACATGTAAACAACACCGAAAAAAGTGCTACCTTAGCAGTATGGTTGACTGACAAGACATCAGAAGAAGCTAAATGGATCATTTCCTACCAGAATATAATTACTGTCATGGCTATATTCTAGTATTGCCTTCTGGGTTGTACTTTTAGAAAGGCATTTCTTTGTCTTAATTTCTTTTTTCCAAATCTTTTACCAGCAGATATCAGGCTGTTTGAGGGAGTATAGGCCTTTCCCCAAAGATAGGCATTGAGTATGTATATGTAACTCTTTGATTATATCTATGCACAAGCAGAAATAGGAAAGCACTCAGTATAATACCTGTCCCAAATATATGGTGTAGAGGTCACAGAGAGAAATTATATAGAACTTATAAATTTTTAATTTTTTTTCCAATTTGTTTTTTGGCAATGGTAAGTGAAGTACCATTGCTCCTGATAGATGAAGTTTGAGAACAAATATTACACCAACTAAGGGCTTAATTCTGATCTTCCCTCTGTGAGTGTGTATCATTAATGATTCATTGGATATTTTGAATAATAAGCTGTCTGCATAGCAGAGGGCAGAACTCAGTCCTAAGAGACTATTGCATGTGTGATGCATTAAGAATGATATTGAGAATGTGTAGCTTATTAAAGTAGTTTCTTGGGTTAAGTCACTTTTGGGTGTATGCGTGTATATTTATTTGAAAATTAGGGGAAAATAAAAAGTGATCTTACAGAAGGGAAAGAGACTGTAGAAATACAATTGTAAAGGAAAGCTATTTTTTAAAGGGACATGAAGCAAGACCTTCACCTCCTGAGTTAATAACATTGAAGCCAAACTGTCAAAATATATTTGCCTGTTCTAGTTAGTTTAGATTGTTTTATCTATTTAAACTGTAATCTCCATATTTTAAAAAGAATGTGAAAATTAGGTGACTTTGGCAACATTCTGCTTTCCTGAAGTGATAACTATAATGAAAAATGAATAATATTTTATTTGCCTATAAAATTAATTCATTTGTAAGAGAACAAGCAGAACCTTGGGAAGTTACTATGTGTATGACCTTTACACAAACATGTTTCCACTCGGTATTCCATATATTTTGTGTGTAATTTGCACGCACATCAGACTGTCAAAATATGTTTGTCCTCTTATTGTTAAGAAGGTATAGTTATAGTAAAGTAAAATTAAAACAACCCCCCATCAAATTCTCCTTCTTTTAGTTTTGCCATCTCTCTTTCAACATATCTAAGTATAGCTGGCTTCTTAGCTTTGGGTTTAATTACAGAGATCTGCCCCAGACGAGGATCTGCCTCATCGTGTATTTAACATACGTTAAAAAGTGTATTGTTAAAAGAACATACTAATGCAATGTTATTCTACATTCTATTGTACCTTTAATATATTTAATCATACTATGATTATGCATATTATGACAATGTATTGATGATGCAATACAAAGCTTCAGAATGTAATCCTAGCATGGCTGAGGCCAATTCACACTCTCAATTCAGGAAATTAAAAAATTACAGGTCTTAAAATAGTATTCATTTCCTATACCTATGCTTACAAGAAAATCCTTTTTTCTAAGAAATAGCTTCCATTTTTCAACTCTGTCTGTAATAACACCTTGTCAGCTTACTTTAGGAATGCAGCAGGTCTGTCATGTCCAGATTGGAAAGGGAAGGTTTTTCTGCTTTCTCCATGCTTTTGGCTGACACTGGGAACGAAGAAAAACAGAAGGGAGAATGAAAGAACAGTGCAAAATACTATGGCTGTTTCCCTTTTACCCAAAAGTCCATGACTCCCATTCTCTATCCTCTTTTCAAGCACTGGCAGCAATATGTTATTTATAAACATAATTTAGGCATGCACAAAATTGGGTTTGGTCCAACAAAGAACATGTACCTTGAAGACCATGGTTAGCCAGGGGTAGTGGTATTGTAGTTACATTATGCAATTCTAGTAATTGCTTGAAGAATACATGTGAGGAAATGTTTTGCTTGAAGAAAGTCATGGACCCAGGCTTTGGCATTCTTCCTACTAGGACGAAACCATGAAAGAAACCATTTGTCTGTAGTAGAGCAGGGATATTTGGTCTATTGATGCTCCCATTTTCGTTCAGTTTCTGTAATGGGAATATTTGGGGGTAAATAGTAGCTACACATTGGTACGTGTAGATTTATTATATTTACTTCTAGTATATCTTATTGTCTGTTATGTGTACAATATACATGGATAATACTAAAGGGTAAAAAGAAATACAATTGTGTATATACTGGAGTAGATAGTGTTGTCTGTGCTGGGAGGAAGGAAGGAGGGTTATTTGATCTGTGTTTTAAGAGAGAGTGATACTGTGAAGTTTTCTAACTTTGTAAGCTTTTCCTTTGAGGGAAATATGTGTGCAATCTGCATGCCTGGCTAGCTCTTTGATGATAAATTTGGACTCAGTTTTTAGTCATCTACAGGAATGTGCCAAAAGCATTGGCATCTGTTTTAGAAAATTGGCAGAGTTTCCTTGGCTGCAAATTTCTTTATCCTGTCTCATTACTTTGCTCCTATCAGCTTTTACCTGCATGAAGAAAGACCAAAAGAAAAAGGCAAGAAAACTCTTTAAAACTTAAGTAGCTATTACAACAACAGAGCCTAAACCACTCAGGGTGAAGATTCTGTAATTTCCACTCTTTACACATACTAGGTGCAATCAAACAACTTGAAGCAATAACACAGGGGGAAATATGTTTTACATAACTTGACTTCCAAATAGCGATTATCCCTTCAAGGCTATTTGTTTTCCCAAGAATCCTGCTGATTATAGGCTCTATGTTAAACCTGTTTCAGATGATAACCTAACTAAACCCATTACACTAACCGAATTGTGGATGTTATGAATGAAGAGGAATTATGGGTTTCTTCTGGATGCAGAAGTGTTGTCTTAAACAGACCAGTGTGATGATACCAGGCACTAATTCCAGGAGATCACAAAAGAAGAGGTGAAACCACAGTAGCTTAAGATCAGTAGCAGAAACCTTGTTGACTCCAGTGCAGCCAAGCTGTTGCTTCTAGTATTTGCAAGTGATTATTCTAGTTGGCTGCATGTGACTTAGGATCCTAAGGGTGATACTGTTTTTGTTTTATGGCAAACAGGTTCATAGTTAGTTGGGCTTGTGTTTTGTGGCTTTTTTGTTTGTTTGATTTTTTGTTTTGTTTTGTTGGCTGTTTTTTTTGCTTTTTTGCTTTTTTCCCCACAATTTCCTTTGATTGTTTTGAGAATATGAGGTAACGTTCTGATTTGAATTAGCTGACTAAATAAATGGGAGATACTGTTCTTAAAATATAATTCATCTAAGGAGATCTGAAACCATCTAAGCAGATCTGAAGTGATGAGATCCTGGAATCTAACCTCTGTCTTTTGTGACGGAAATCACATTTGCATTTCATGCTGCTCCTTTCTTTGTCTTGGGCTGGTAGAGACTAGATGTTTCTAGGAGACAAAACATCTTAACAAGTTTTACTTGTTAGATTTTCTTGTCGAGCTATCACCACAAAGCAACTCAGGTGCACAGTGCAAATACCAACAACCCTAACTGAGCCTAAATGAAAAAGGGTTCTTGTCTGGATCTCATTGAGTTGAGAGTCCAAAGCTCTCTTTAACTGAATTTCTGAAGTCTGTATTGCATTGAATTCATGATGTTTGAAAGAAGATCTCTCCAACAGCAATGTCTCAAGTATGAGGGTTTTCCTAGTTCCTCCTTATTCCACCCTCTCCCTCTTGCTGTTCCTACAATGGAAACTGATTCCACCCAATCTCCAGCACACATTGCATCTGTAAAGTAGATGAATCCACAGATTGTTAATGCTAAATTCATGGTAAAGAGTAAATCACATGTGAATCAACACAATACAAATAACAAAAATTATAGCCCTTTACTATACATATTTCAAGGAATATGTTATTTGAAAACAGTTTCTGCAATTATTTGGATATTTACAAGGGTAACAACTATATGCAAAGAAAATAATTGATATTTCATAAGCATATTTTTAATATAAACAAGGGCTTTTTTCCTATTCAGATGCTGTGTCAGTACTAAGATGTCTCTGTAGATTTCACTTTCAATATTTCCAATTTATGTCCCTTTATTAAAATAAATATTTTCCATAATAGGAAAGCTGAGAAAAATTTTCTAAAGAGTCATGTTATGTATTTTATTCCTCACACTTTAAAACACTGGTAGTGTTTCTTTCAGTCATTTAAGAATCATGCTAGATTCACTCTCCATTGCAAATGCTGTAGAACATCCATCTTGTGGTATTGCCCAAGAAATAAGTCATTAAAGCAGCTCCACAGTAAGGAAGAAAACTTAAGGAGGCAAAGAATCATAATTCACATCTTCTCAAGTATAAATGGCCTGCCAGGTGATTTAAGAACTCAGAGCTGTATAGTTTAACTTGGTCAGGATAGTAAAGTTGAACCCAGACTTCCGCTCATTTGCTGCCATTTGCTGTCACTGACTTCAGAAGTGATATCGGACATGCTTAATATTATGTGACAAGTTGTGTATTCACCTTTATTGCACCAAAATATCATTGGCTTTCTCAACAGTTTGGCTCGATAGAGGATTGAATAAATTGGTCTACTATGTCTCTTTGACTGTTGGTAAAGCTGGTAGAATATTTGTGTCCTTCATGGGTATGCTTATGAATTTGTAATTTAAGCACTTAAACATTTTGAAATACACATGTGGGAAATACTAATGTCTAAATGTAATTGCTGACCACTTAAGTGACTTTATGTCTCATCCAGCTTCTATAGGAAATAGAGCTGAAGGACTAGAATAAGAAAGAAAACATGATTGTAGACATGCATATATATATTTGTGGAGAGAGAGGTTAAAAGGTTAATTCTCCTTATTGAATTTTATTTCTTGGTTAGAATTTCTTTATGTTTAGATGATATAATAATTTGTAATATCTTGAAACTAGGTAGTTATTGGGACTGTACTTCTAAAAGGGCTAAAATCTTTAAGAGACTGTTTCCTGTTGTGCATACAGACACCACTTGTGAGTGTAGCATTGAGAATGATACCCCTTAGAGGGCATAAAAATCCTTGACTTGCATATTTTTAAAAATATGTGGAAGAGTGTGGAGGAAAATTTTGTGATGCAAGAGTATGTGGGGCATTGCCAGTATGTCAGTCTATTAGTTTTGTTGGGGTATTTTTTTGGTTACTTGGTTTGCTACAAATATAATTTGTCTTTCTGTAACCCTTTTAAGCACTGCTGAAGGTTTAGGAATGGGCTGAATGATCTGCAGAACTGTTCAGAGACTTTTGACACAGTATTTTTAAAGCCACAAATACGTGCACAATTCTGGATTGTAGAACAAAGTCCTAATAGGTGGTGGGGGTATTTTTTTGTTGTTTTTTGTTGTTTTTTGGGTTTTTTTTGGGAGGGGTGGAAATGTACGGAGGGAGTTTTGTTTTGTTGGCTGTTGTTTGTTTTTTGTTGTGAGCTTTTTTATTTTTTTTTGTTTGTTTATTTGCTTGTTCTTAGGGAAATTCACCTAAGTAGATGGAATACTGTCTTTCCAGAGTGTTGGCAGTCAGCACCCAAGAACTGAGTGCTCAAGAAGGTGACGTGTCTTTGTTTTTGCTTATTCCAGCTACAAATGCAAGCTTCAGGAAAGAAGTGGAAACTTTAAACTCTTTCCCCACATTCAATAAAGTGACATTTGATGCTTAGCACACAATTCCCTCCCCCTTCTTGTTTTTTTGACTGCTCTCTTTCATCTGTGTGTTTCTTAAGACAGAATTACTGAGAGGTGAGTTTTGTGTCAGGAAGGTCAAGGTGTTGAACTTTTAGGGGTATCAATTGCAATTGGATGGCAGCCAGTAGGAGGATCTTTTAATGGAGTGGAATAAGAAACTTACTTTTTAGTCTGCTCAAAGGTAATACCTTAAAATCTGTGCTCCAAGGAATTAATCTTTGACTTAGCATATTTTGTTTCCTGCTTTACTTAACATGCAGGCCTTAGATCTTTCTATGATTATTTTTAGCAGATTCCTCTGAATTTGATTACAGTTTCTCTTGCATTTAATCTCAGCTGAAGAGGGGTGCAGCTGGGAGTTTTTCTTCTACTCTTTTTTTGGTGTGTTTGTTGGATCTGTATCACTTTCTCCTTTGTTTCTAGATATCAGCAAGTCTGAAACAATCTCTGAAAGTTCTAAGCATGGAAATGGTTCTTGTTCACTTGATTAGCCTGGCTGGGTAGCTGTTGATTCACGAACTCCTCAGTCACAGCTGAACTGACCAATAGAAAAGTGAAAGTGTTTGTCACGCGTAAGAAAAAACCCCTAAGTTTTCTTCTGAAAATTTTCTCCATTGTTTTCTTCTCTCGTAGAGAGACATTTCCATATTTTAGCTTCATCTTTAATTGTTGTCTGATCATATGGACACTAATATTCTCTTATAGATTTTTGTCTGTTGTTGCCCCTAAAGCCCCACAAAGCTCCCAATAAAAAGAAGCTTAGATGAAGCTAGTAAATTTTAAAGGAATATAACCAATATAAAATCTAGTGTCTTTAGACAAGGACTAATTTGTATTTGGTATATAACTAAGTTGGTTAATTGAAGCTGGTACCCCACTACCCTAAGGAAAGATGAACAGCTCAGCAGTGGATGCATCTTCTTCTGCTCAGCTCTAGACTTTGCTGCACAATCACCCTTTTATGCCTAAAGCTCTGGGGGGAGATATCATTGTTGTCTTTATATGTTAGGAAATAAAAGCCAGAAAGAAAAGATGAGCAACACTGGCATAAGAATAAATGGATATGAACCAACCATAAATTCATTAGAATGGAAATTAGAAGGAAGTTTGTTCTATTTGAGAAATGAAGTTCTGGAACATCTCTCTGATGGAAAGAATGGGAGTGAAAAAAAAACCCCACACCAACAAAATCAAAACCCTCTAAGTCCTTTAATGATTGAACATTAAAAATTTGTGATAGTAGTCATGACCTGAGTCCATGCCTGGGCTTCAGCTGCCTGGCTTAGCAGCTGGGGTTGGCCTTGGTGGCCTAGAAAATGCCATCTAACCCAGTGCTCCTATGACTCATTCCAGGGAAATCACTGACAGTGTTGACATTCACTGGGTCTCCATGTTGTCAGTGAGAGGTAAGCAGTGTACAGCATCTAGAAGCTGCTCTGTTGATAAAAATTACTCAGACTGAATGGTAAAAATAAATGAAAGAAAATTTCCAATTTCAAGCCTTTCAAATCACAGGGTGCTTTTTTTCACTTTTTCTCCAGACCTTAGAACAGTACAGGTGGGAGGGAAGGGGGATAACACAAACGCTGAAGTTGTGACCTGCATATATGTGTGGCTGTTAATACAATACTAAGATGTCAGTCATGAAATAGTGATTATCTTCTTAACATCTATTCATTTAAAAGAGTACAAAATGCTGTCATTTGAGTGGCAGCTTTTATCCATAAAGCATTACTCTTGCTCTTAAGCTTTGATTAGATACATCATGTGCCTTTAGATTCCACTACATTACATTTAATTTCTCTTCTACAAAGTAATAATGCCATACATTAAAGTTAAACCTTAAAAACATTAAAGAGAAGATACTTTAACCTGCATTAAGAGTGTATTTAGCTATCCATAAAGCTTTTCTCTCCCCTTAAAATAAATGCCCAATCACTTAAATGGGCACAATAGTTACGTTAAAACAAATAGATTCCTATAATGGAATACTTTGGTGTTTGTTTGCTTGTGGTTTTTTTCCCCCTAATTGAATGCCAGGCTTGATACAATTATACTGTAAAGAAAGTCTTCTGCTATAGGAAAACACACCCCTGTCATCTGAAAATTCCCAGGAACCTCTGCTCTGCTCTTAAGTCTTTTTCTCTTTGGACAACTGCCAAAATCCACTTTAATCCAAAATATTTTAAAGATTTATGGGTTTGATACAAAGTCCGTTAAAGTCAGTGGAGATTTTCAGTGTCTTCAATGGGTCGAACAGGCTGTTGAAACAAGCTGAAGGCTGACGTCTCATTTACTTTGGGGATACTGTTATCTTATTTATGTGGGTTAAGAGTAATTATAGGTAACATAGTGGGACAAACCCTGCAATCCTCAGATAATTCCTATTTGAGCTCAACTACTGTTTCAGTCATGGATAAAGATGAAAATATTCTACTTTGTTCTTTAATTAACAACAATAACCAAAGGCATAGATCTTCAATTTCTCATTAACTAATGGTATATTAGGCCAGGTAAAAAGCAGATATGGAAGAAATGCATTTTGGTTTTAAATGTTTGTCCCTACGAAGCAGTGTTTAGAGGATTATGGCATTCATTTTCTTGCCTAATAAGGTTTTATGCCACACCCTTAAGCACATTTCTGAAGTATCTTTAGGAACGGTTCATAACAACAACAACAATAGCCTAATTTTCCTCTTTCCTCCTTGAGGCAGTTGGTGCTCTTGCATTTTTTTTTATTTGTTTTCTTGCTTACCCACTTTTCTCTTCTGTAAGGGAGTTGACACACTGAAGCTGGTGTGTTGTTGCCCTCACTGCACGTTTGACAGCATGGAAGGTAAGAGGATGTTCAAGGCCAGGATGGGCTGGAAGGGCTGTCTTTTATTTTCATTTCTGAAACTGCACTTTTCTCAAGTTCCCAAATCACTTCAGTGCTTTATCACTCTCAGTCGCTCACTGCAAAAGGAAAATTCACAAGATACTTTCTTTAGAAAAAGAAAAGAAAAGGTCTAAAAAGAAATTATTAAAGCCTTCCCTTCCCTTCAAAGAACCTTGTATTTTTACAATTTGCCCTTTTGAAAAGAAGTTTAAAAAAAATTGTAAGGGGAAACTTCTGATCAGATTCTAACTGAAATCCTAGTGCCTCCTAAATTGTTTTCACCTGCTCTATTAATGTGTCCTCCTTATCAGTTTTGGATTAATAGTTTGTCTAAACTGTTCTGTCAGTCTTCTGTAACTTGTCAGCAAGTGCTATCAGGTTTATGTAATTTTGTCATATTTTAAAAAGTACATATTTAAATCTGTTCTACTAACAGCTCTATACCTTTCCAAAACCCATCAGTGACTTGAGTATTATTGACTGATTCTACTCTTCCATTTAGAGACAGCACCCTTTAATTGCACAGGAGTATCTGAAATGAGTTATTCAATTTAATGAATTTTCTGATTATGGCATACAAGAGTCTTCAACAGTTTCTCATAATTTAAAATATAACCTTTAAGTCTTGCATGTTTAGTTCCTGCTGTAGATGGTAACATCAATACTACCATTCTTGTCACTAAAATCTCTATCAAAAACATAAATTATAAGGATACAACTAAAGGCAGCTTTCCATGGGGATTCCTGATTGTATTTTCTTCTGGAACAGATGTAGCAATGTTGGTACATGTATACATGCAATTTTAAAAAACGGCTGCCACTTTTTTAAATGGTTGTTCTTCATGTTTTGTGGCCATGGTTAAAATGACATTTTCTGATACTGACCAGTCAATGTTATTTACAGATTGGCCAGGTTAAAAAGGGCAAAGAAAAGGACAATAATTGCTGTCATGACCACCGAGTATTTTTCAAATAAAGCCCTTGTCAAAAGGGCATGGGTTCTTGATGGGTAAAAGTGTTTAATATTTTGTGAATTGCTTTTGCTTCGTGCCTACTTGTGACCTTGTGACATTTTTTTCGGCAAATATTAGATCTTTTATGATTGCCACTGTTGCAGTAATGTCAATAGGAGAGAATTACTTTAACAAGGCCAGTGCCAATAGCAGCTCAAAAAATCCTGCTTTGATAGATGATGCATTATATCACCTCTGCTGCAACGTGGCTGCATAGTGTGGTGTAGTGCCAGGGATGATTTGTAATTTGATGACTTCAGTCATCATGTGATGCCATCAGTATAACTGTGGAAAGATAGTGTGACCAAAAATGGTATCTACCTTCCTCAAATAGAGATAATCCCCAAGAATTAGCCACTCTTAATACTGGTTTTGTAGACATTCCATAGTGTGGACCTATATAGTTTCATGTGCAGCTATATTTTCAGAGACTTAATGGATAACAATTAGAGCTTACCAAGGTGTTTTAGAAATTAAAGTTCATATGGATTGATCAAACACTTAACACTGATGTAATGAAGGAACACATCTGTATTATTTGTTAGTTTACTGTAAGGTTTATCAGCATTAAGCATGAGTTCAGCAATATGTATTGTTGTTGTCTGTGTAGAAGTATTTTGCCAGTTATAGAAATGCTGGTCTCTGAATGAACCCTTGTATGTAGGTTATGGGATTTTGGCCAATCTTAGACCTCTTCCTGAGCACATTAAACCAGACCATAAAAGGTGATATTTATTTGCAGAGTAAGTGTGTTAGACTAGTCTGGTGTGAAACCTAAATATTTACTTTGTTCTGAATTTGTGCTTTGGCTTTTTAAGTTGAAGAGGTATCGGGAACAAGTAGAGGCAAAATTTACCAGAGTAGACTTGCCCCTTGCAGCCAGATGATAGAGCATTGAATTGGAGTGGTGAATGAGGAAATCCTGTTTTCTCTGTCTTCTAGCATACTAAGGGAATGTTATTTGGTGATGTTTGTTCAACATATGTTCTTCAAGAGGATACAGGTCTCCAGAGATCTCATTAGGATATTTTTTCTTATTATACGACCAAAAAAATTTTTTTTTTATTTCTAGTGTCTACCAAAGTGTCCCTGCTACAGTTTTAGGAAGTTTTCTGTTGTTGAACAGTTACTGTGATGACCCCTCAAATTTTTTGGGAGCCAAATAGCAAAGAAGAAGCTACCATTATCTAGTCTGACCCTAGAGAAGTTTCTACAATACTGGGGAAAACCTGAGACTATGTGCTGCTGGCAGATAGCAGGATGAGGAGCATTTATCCGAAACAGTCAAATCCATGGAAGGCTTTTTAAATAGGAAGACCAGATACTAGTCTTCACCATCTGCATTGGTGGAGACAGAAATGAAAAAAAAAAAAAAAAAAAGCACAAACCACCCTGCCCTTGAAATTAACTCCTTCCTTTGACTAGTAATATTTTATCTTGATGAATGACAAAGAGAATTGCAAACCTAACCACAAAAGATGCAGAGATTACTTCACACATCATTGAAGTATATACTGTCTCAGGGGCAAAAACTAGCAGTGGCTTAAGAACATACAGAGAAGCTGTACAGGAATTTCTTTTTGGTACAGTTCCAGCTCCTAGATGTAATTTCCCATTATCAAGTTCAGTGTTGGTGATGAAATTTATGTTGATGTTCATATTTTAAATGTGCCAGGAGGCTCTTTGGTAATCCAGAATATTCTGGGCATCCTGACTGTTTCTTCAAAGTGAAGGAATCTCTCTTCAGTGAGGGTAATTTCTGTAGGGTTCATTGGGGCTAGGTGGATATAGATGAACTATATTGGTCTATGATATCTGTGCCAGCACTGTAGGAGATTACTTTGCCTCTCTAAAGCTGCCCAGTGATGTTTTCTTTGCCCTAAGACCATGTTCCTGTGATTGCCAAGTACTGATTCACGTGAGATAAGAGAGAGATAAGAAAGAAAGTATAATAGCTGAGATTTTGGTGGGTTTATAGGTGTTGAACTGGGGAAGGTTGTGGTGTTCCACGCATTGTAGTTTAAAATGAGTGTTTAGAGTTTGCCAGGACCTAGTCTGCACTTGGTGTACAGAGATATGGGTAGTAAAAGACAAAAAGATGTAAGAGAAAAAATAAAAAACTAAACCTGTCATGACCTTAGTAAAAAATGAATCCCACAAAAATTTTGGAGTATTTGCTTAATACATTCCATGTGTTGCAACTATGGCAAAACTTTTTGAGTCATGAACTAGCATTCCCAAGTAATTCCCCAAACTGGCAGGGATAATTTTTTTAAGTCAACATAACTGTACTTATTATGTTTGACAAACTAACTGTAGTTTACTTCAGGCTGTTATATCTGGTTTCTTATGGTATGTTTCAAAGGTTCACTTGATAGCTCTGTTTGTTGCACAGAACTAGCCAAATCTAATTTACATACTGGAGGCTCTATGGTCAACTGGAATTACGTCTTTGCCTTCTAATTCTGTGAACCTGTATTCATATGGGACAGGAGTTCAATAGAATAATGTGTTTGGTGGTTTCAGTCACCAGCATGTCACCAAAAGAAATTTGTCCGTGTTAGACAAACTACTCTGATGTGATGGAGTCCAGGGCAATTTGCACCCTCTGATCCAGAGAAGTCAAGTAGGGGAAGAAAATGGCAGGAACTCAAAATGGATTAACTGTGTTCTGAGTATCTAATGTTCAAAACTGCTACTTGTACAGTAGACACTGCAAGTTTTATTGACCTTAACAATATTGTGAGGCTAATATTTTCATAAGAAAAGACACTGCAAGTTTTATTGACCTTAACAATATTGTGAGGCTAATATTTTCATAAGAAAAGACAGTTGCTGAAATTGTTTAATATGCACATCAAGGGTTCTTTTTCTATCTTCTAGATTTAATGAATGCCCATCTCTGTAGCTGCTGTGATTGTGTTTTTGAAGGTACAGAGCCATATCCTTTCCAAGGCCAATGTAGGTTCCTTCTGGCTCTGCATCAAGACATTAATTACTGTACATCAGACAGTAGAAATCATTTACTGTCTTGAAGGTCTGTCATTTGCTCTTTATGGCTGACTTTCTTCAATGGTCTCAATGAAAGTAGACCTTTTGTACTCTGTACCAGTGATAGTACCCTGTAATCTTTGTACCAGTGACTGTAGAGCCTGTAACCATATACCCCTACTATTATCCATCATCTGAGAGTGTGTGTAGACCTGGCATAGAAGAATCATAGAAAAATTTAGATTGGAGGAAATTTCTGAGGTCATCTAGCCTTACCTGCTCAAGGGTGCTCAGCTTGACCTGTTCAATGTTGGATAAAAATGTTCCGATACTTACATGATAATTTGGAAATCCTCAAGGCGCAAAGTTCTCTGCCTCTCTGGGCAACTGTTCCAGTGCTTACCATGTTTGTAGTGTGGAATATTTTTTCTTATATACAGTTGGAATTTCCCTTGTTGCTATTTGTAACTGTTACTTTTTATCCTTTCATTGTGCTTTCATTTCTTGTTTATTTTTTTTTTACCCTTATCATGGAATTTCTTTAGATAAAGGGTGCCAAATTCCTTATCTTTGCCTGTCCCTTGTTAAAATTATTCATGAGATGGAGAAGTGTACTAGGCAAGTGTTTCTAGGAAATCTGCAGAGACGAATGAAGCTGTGAGTCTAATACCCACTGCTAGACTGCTCAAGGTAGTGGAGGCAACTGCACATTGTTGGGGTGAGAATGTGGAGCCAATCTTGCTTTGGTACCAGTACAAACCTCACACTAAAGGTTGTGAAAGTTTTCCATTTAAGAAAAATTTTTAAAGTAACATGGAGACCGATTGGATGTTCTTTCATATATTCAGGGTAAATCTTGTTTTGTAATGCAATTAAAATGCCTTTGTATGTAAGTGTGATCACAAAAAACTGTAGAAAGCTAAATTATGTTTTTACATACTCATCTCTAGGCTGAAAGAGAGTCTTTTTATCTATGTGATTGTTAATATACTCAGACACAGAATCATATTATGAGATCAACAGCAGATTATCATGTGCAGAGATTCCATTAAATGCCCTGTAGAGGCTAAGTGGATTTTGATCACAGATGTATGCAATTTTACAATTTACAGAACTTCCCTGTTTTGCTGTTTGTTTGATGGGAAGGGGTTTTGGGGGTGAGGGGTGGAATGGAAGAGATGCCATTACATGGGTGAGAATCTGAGTGTCGGTGTAGAGGCTCCTTACAGGACCTTCTCTGTCCTGAGGCAGAGAGAGTGTGGCCTGTGGATGAGTTTGGGCAGTTGAGTGTAGTGGTTTCAGCTGTGCTATGTGTACTCCTCTGGCAGGGCTGTGGAGACTCCTGTGTTCTTCTCCCTTCCCAGAGGCTACCAGGATGGTCCTGGTGCAGGACTGTAGGGTTCCCTCCCCAGAGGTATTCTGGGTGAGTACTGGGTTATAGCAGTACTCCTAGGTGTCCTTAGTTAAAGGATTGGGTAGAGAATACCTCATAATGAGTCATCTGCATAAACTGTGCTCTCATTTTCTGATTTACTGTTTTATTGGTGGCGCTCACAGTCTGCTTGTTCCAGACAACTCTGCACACTTCTGTACTTCTTGATGATCAGTGGGCTGTTTGCATAGTTTGGCTATCTATTTCCTTGAGTGCACCAAAACTCTTTGGTTGTTTGGGACAGGTGGGTGGTCATATTTCACTGATTCCTGTTAACCAAAAAAACCCCAACCAAACAAAGAAAACACACCAAAAAACCACAACCAGCAAACACTCCAAAAACCAAACCCACTCAAAAGCCAAACTGGAAATACTGAAAATTACAGAAGAATACCCATACAGAGATTGGAGCCCTGCAGTAGTGGCCTCACTATGGGAAACTAAATCATCTGTACAAGCTGGTTCCAATAAACCATTCAAAGTGATAAAGGGGTGCTATTATATTACAAAGCCCAGAAGGTTTGGACTTCCACTGTCATGAACTGAATAGGTTAAAAGTATTTTAATGCAACTGGCATAGCTTTCTTCAGTGAAAAGAGAGCTACAGGCAGAAAAAAAAAATCCCTTTATTAATATGTACAGTAGGTCACTAGGACAAATTAGAATGAAGTAATCTGGTTTATTCTGAACATTCAATACTGTGAAAACAGCTTAAGAAACTATGTAAAACAGCTGAGAAGCAAATGATTTTTGTAAAAAGTCCTATAATAAAAAGTTTCTCTTGAAAAATGAATTGCATGTTGTGGTTGAAGGGGGCCTTTCAAGGTGCAGTCATGCTTTTTACTGGAGGGAGAGTTAGCCCAGAATCAGTTTCTGGAAGGAACAGTTATCACCTTGCCACCTTGCAGTTGTTGTTTTATTCTTTCCTTCTTGATTTCAGTACTAGTGGTGTGAGAGAGGAGGGAGACAGTTGCCTGTGAACAATAAATCCTGCTCTGAAATATCCAAGGTTCTTGAAGTTCTGTATTGCCTCTGTGGTCATCTGACATTCAGTAAAATAGGATAAAGACAAAACAAAGTCTGTGAGCTAAATGTCAGAATCCTTACTCAGGCTCCATTCCATGCTTGCTGATGAAAAACTTGTGAGAATGGGCTGCAAGGGAAAGGAAATCACTGTAAATTTCAACTCCTCACAGTTCCCTCTTGAATTCTCTAATCAGAATGGTTTTTAAATCCCACAAACCTCAGGCCTTAACATGTGAAATGCATATTTTAGGGGATTTGAAGGCATCAAACAATCAAATATGCATGATATAGCATTTGATGATAGCTCTGTGGCAGCACAGTTCTACTGAATTTGCCTGATAGTGTTTGTGTATGTTATATGCATAGAGGGACTGCTGGGCTGGGCAAGTTCCTTGAAAGTGTGGCTCAAGTGGATGGGGTGATATCAAATCTTTGTATAAGAACCAGCAAGGCATGATTTGTACCCCAGTTCATGCGGGCAAAAATCCCAGCATGCCAAAAACCTTGAACTTTTCATTATTTCATATATTCAGTCATTTTTGCAAACAAGATGGGACGGGAGAAAGAACAAGTTACATAGACAGGATGTCTTAGCCATGTTATGTGATCTGGCGGGACAAGCTGCTTTTACCAGCAAAGCCTTTGAAATTTATTATGTCAGTTGCTGAAGTCACAGGATGCTTGGAAAGAAAGGCTGTGAAGACAAGTGAGGGAAACACTCTGTTGAGTTAATGCTTTCTACGCAAAGGGGAACCCTGAACTTTGGTAGCTCTGTCAGTGCAGCTAGAGTCCCAGGAGATGTGACAGGACACAACTCCTCCAAAAGCCCACCCAGCTTTGCCCAGCTACCTCGGTTGAGGATCAAGCCTTTAAACACCATGAGACTTCTCGGAGTGATTTGGGTCAGGTCTTCAGGAGGTAAAAAGTCAGTATAACCCAACGTATTTCTAGGCATTTGCTCCAACACACAAAGGCTGCACATTTAGTTATTGGATGTTACTCTGATTTACAGAATCAGAGCCACAAATAAAGTCCTAAAGGTGCACCATTGTGTCAGTTATATATGCTCGCATTCAAACATCACTAGACTCCACTACAAATCTCCCAATAGAATCATGGCAATTAGTTGGTATGTTATATTTTCTCGTGCTAACTATGAAATCAGGACTATCTCCCCCCACCCCTCCTTCCCGCAAACCCTTGATCCTGCAATATTTGAGAAAGAAAAACAAATTCAAATATTAAGCAAAACTTCTTGTCACAACAAATGTGGAATAAAAAAAATGATTTGAAACACTCTGTATCATTTACGATGTAATCTCCTGGCAATAGAAAGCTGGCAATGTGCTACAGTCATGCTTTCAATTACATTACTAAGTAATCACACATTAAAGTCTAATGGCAAATGATTCTTTATTCCCAGGGTGCCCTGTCCAATTGTTTTCTAAATTGGTTTCAGGAATAAGGATGCAAGCATGACTGCAAAAATATTATTTATGTTTTGGAAGTCATCTTTTGTATCCTTTTTTTTTTCCTGGCAGATATTCCAGAATGCAGTTTATTATTTCTAGGTTCATGTTTTAGTTGGACAGTTAAGAAATGCTTAAACATCATGATAAACTTGGTTGGATTGATAGATAGAGTTGTCATATTTTCACTGCCACTAAATATGTTGTATGTCCTGTAGGAAATTAATAATCTCCCAGGAAAGACTTGTGCCAGAATTCAGTATTTTTACCTTTCTCATGCACTCGCATAGCCCCTTCTCGGTGCCTGTAGCCACTGGTATAGAGTGAAAAGAACGTACCATCTTCGTATCTTGACAATACTAGAGTCTTCAAATATGACAAAATGTAGGTGCTTCACTTTATAATATATTTTTTTTAAAAAAAGAAAATAAATTAACTCCCTGAACAACAGTGAACATCTAAGTGCAAGATAATTCTTGAAGCTTTAGGAAGGTAAGGACTCAAAGTGGTGGAAATTCATGCTAAATATTTGAAGTTTGCCTTTATATTGTAATTTGCATGCTGGAAATGTAGATTTATGCAGCAGATACTTTACTCTTTTCAATATCATTGTCTTTAAACGTCTTGTAAGCATTTAATCTTATGTTCTTAATGAACAGGCTTTATACATTCAACTGCATTTTTGCATATGGCAGAAAAATAAAGCACTTCATAAAGTCTAATTAATCAAGCCATCACACATTAATGTCAGTGAAAGGATGCAGTGCCTCTGGTGGTTACCTGAGTGTTATTTGGTAACTTGCCAGTCTGGTACAAGGAAGGAAGAAATGCAAATCAGGCTTGTGTGAAGAGTAAATGTGATGAGGTCATGAAAAAAAAAAGACAGTATGGTTGCACAGGTCTGCCCCAGACCCAGCTGAAGAAGCCAATATTCTATGCATATTCTATGCTCTGAGCGCAGAATTTAGGTCTTGAAAAATCTATATATTTTGGAAGGCCCAAACCAATGACTCTCTATTTCCTCTAAGTTTCCCTATTGACATTACTCCTAATTATGGAAAACTTCCATGGTCTGCGGTACCTTCAGAGAAACAAAGCTTTACATTGCTTTTGATATTACTGTGTATATATAGAGAGAGTAAGAAAAATACATTTAGAACTTGTATTGCATAGAAAAGTATTTAACAAAGACAAAAATATTGTTGGGTTACAATTTATGGAGCAAACATACAAGGGCAATATATGTTTCTGTTGGTTCCTGGTGCTTCCAGGATTTTTGTCTCCTCTTCTCCCTGTACTCCCTGTGCTGTGTGATGTGTTGCATGACGTGGAAATACTGTGAAACTGATTTTTTTAGTTTCATTCTTCCTTTGCTTTAACACCAAGTATGTCATCTGATAGAATAACGCTGCTACCGGATACATAGACCCAGCAGGAGCCCAATGTGAGCACTGCCAAGCTGCCCCAGAGCCCAGTATGAGCCCTGCAAGGTTTGATGAATTCGAAATGTTAATTAAGTCAGATGGCTAGTTTTAGTTAAGACCATAAGTGGGTCTGATCCCTGTGAGATTTTGCTATAGTGAAAATGCAAGTACTAGAAATTACATTACCGTAATGACTTTTACAGGGTCTATACACTGAGACTGGTAACCGAGCTACTGAAAGAGGTTGCTTGCTGGGTAGGAGGTGTGTTATGAAGACAGCACTAGAGCGTAGTAAAGATAATGTTTAAAATAGAAGTGAAATTGAAATTAGTGGTGTTGTGGTAGATGGATCTGTTTGTTTGATATAACCACCTCAGTCTCTGCTTTGTACTGCAGCACTCTATATAGTTGTGGCTACCAGGGCAAATGACCTCTGAGTTTTATGAAGGAAGCTTCCATAATCAGTTCTGGGAGAAAGGTTTGTCTTGGTGGTGTTTTTCTTGATATTACTTGGAAACTAAATGAGTTAATTTTTCAGAAGGCACCTGGCACTGCCCCTTCGTTCTCAAATCTGCAAACAGTACAGGTCACTTGAGAAAACTGTCATGTGAGACTCACAGCTGGACAACACTGGCCTTACTCCCTGCAGCTCTGTGAAAGATGTCTTGCCAACATGTTTTGAGCGACACAATGTGGACTTGGAATGAGACTCTTACTGAGACACTTGACAGACCTAAATAGGTCTGTCTACCTAAGTAGATTGTGACTCAGTGCAGGTAGATAGTCTGAAATAGTTCTACATTATTTATTTGATTGGTTTGCTTGAAATGTAACATTTCATAGGTACAGTGGATTTTTTATGTGATGAAGTGCTAATTTTGAGGGTAATGGTACAAATACTAATGTAAACGAGTATATGAATAATTTCTTAATATATTTCACTATCCCTGTCTAAGAAGTGCTCTTAAGAGACTTTACCATTAATGTGCCTTGTACTGAGCTATACTTGAGAAGGAAGTCCAGAGTATCTGCTTTTTGCATTTATTGGGTCAATTCTTGACCTGAAACAAGATCAGCTGAGGACAAACCCTAAGCGTGAAAGAATTAAGGCTTATAAAAATGGCAATTGCTGCAAGTGTTCTTTAAAGAAATATTTCTGTTGTGCAATTTTAAATGTATCTGCCTCTTCTAGTGAAAGAAGAGGGAGTGGAGAAGAAAATGAGGTTGGAAGTGTTCCAAATACTCTAAAAATAATTTACTGATGCTTGGTTTGTGCTACAAATGTTCAGAAATTAATTAGAAAACTGTCCAAATTCCCTGAGAGTACACTGACATGTTGTCTTTCACCAAAGGTTGTTTCCTAACAGTAAGGAATGGTTCTGGTACAGAGTGTGTGGAGTGTGTGCTAAGTACTTACTGTTATATCACTAAATTTAAAGGTCCATGGGCCTTATAATAATCTGGGGGTTTTGTGCTAGGTGATGTACAAAGAAAGTGGGGGACAAGGGAATCACTATGGGCCTTTAAAACATGGAAAATTCAGGGAGGAAAATGTGTAAGCAGAATGCCTTTATTCCCATTTTATGCTGTAATATTGGAGACAGATTTGCATTGATGAGGGAAGTGCTTTAAGCACCTGCTTAACATAAGCATCTAATTAATCTCTTGTGAATATGTATGTTAGTATCTAAATGAACTAAGATTATGGTCGTTCATCTAAAATCAGGCTGTGTCTATGACCCAGGCAACAATAAAACCCAGATCTCTTGAATCCCAGTTCTGTGGTTTAGCAGCAGCAACAACCCAAATAACTACGAATCCACTGCCATGTACTGAAACACCTGTATCTCCCTGTCTCACTTTCCCTCTCAAGTTCTGGAGAGTTCAACAAGGGTTTTTAAAAAACTTTTTATTGTCAGTTATTTTCTGTGATGGTATGAGCAAGGTATGATCTAGTTCCAGTCCAAAACCAGTGTGATTAGAATCAATCTGCACACCACAACCTGGCTGTGTTTTGCAGCTCAGTTCAGGTCAATAATTTAAGCTCATTGCTGCAGAAATGCTTTGAGTCACAGAACTTTGAGTCAGTTTGAACTACAGGAATGTTTTCAAGATGTTTGGGAGGCATGAGTTTACAAGTTTTGCATTAAAATACCTGCCAACCTTTTAGTCAACATTTATTCTTCCAGGCTAAGCAAGTCTTAATTCCTCCTTTTGGTGTTATTTAAAGCATAAAGATTTCCCTTTGGATTGCATTTAGAGATGTTAAGACATTGATTTGGCTTCATTATATATAGGAGTTTTAATTGATTTTGCACTATTACAACTTCTAAAGTCATTTAAAGAAATATCAATACAACATATTAAGATGAAATATGTTTGAGATCTAATTTTCCTGTGGTTGTTGTTATTAAATAAATTAATTTTTTTTCCTTTCAAAATGGCATTTTGAGAAGAAAGTCATAGCAAATGAATGAACCTGTGATCTTGGAAAAGTATAACTTCCTATGGACTTTGGCCTGGATAGGCTGTAGATACTCTATATGCATCGTGTTATTTGGATTATAGGATTCTTCTTGCGATTACTGTGTACTGTGCTTGAAGTGAGAGAGATACTCTATGTTCAACACTATGTTGGATTTCAGCTCCATAAAAATTAACATCTATGACACTGAAAAATGGTAAAAGCCTCTAGGGATATTTCAGATATAAGAAAGTGCGGTGAGCCTGTCTATATAACTGATCACACCTTGAGTTAGAAGCTTATTCTGAAATCAATGCCACACAACCACACACAACATCAGGGGAAGTCTTCAGATGAAAATATAAAGTATAATCAGTGTTCAAAATCACAAATGCATGATCCTTTCTTCAGCTGAAAAGCCAGTTGTGGAATAATAAATTTTTTTTCTTTTAATTTAAGGAACATGACCAAAGATAACTAGAAATTGATTCAGTTGAATTATTTCCAAGGGATCAAATAACTTATTTCTATGGACCTGCAGTTTGAGTCTATGGATAGAGGAACTTAGCTGGTCAACACATGCTTTCATATGAAACATAAGCTGTTATCAAAATGGGGTTTATGCACTCAAAATTCTCATGAACAACTTCTATGCCTTTCTAAATTCAGTTCAATATATCTTTTTTTTTTTTAAATTCCTATTCTCCAGATTGTAAGTTGAAGCATTGAGATATATGTATGTATAAAAAGGGAGAGAATTGAAAGAGACAGACTATCTAGTCCTGTTTTTAGAGGAAATTCTGAAGCCTGGAGGCTGATTATAGATGCCTTTTCGAGTTTTGAGGCTCAGACACTGAGGCTGTGCATTCAAACTTCTGAGCTGAACTACATTGTCTTGAACTTGACCTTTTACAGCTGCAGACAACAAAAAAATTATTCATACAATGTGCATATGTATATTACAAACATTCTGATGGAGCCATTACCAAGACTTGGGTACTAGAAATGCAATGGATGGTGAGGAACATGTGAAATAGTTTGTCAGAGGGTCTGAAAATGCTTCCCCACCAGTAGTTAAGGGAATTAGTCCTGAGAATGCCCTCATGATAAAGCTTTGATTTAAAAAAAGAAGAAAAAAAAAAGTATTATAAGATAAAAAGAGTTTGTAACCATTTTAACTTATTCCTAAATTCAGAAGAATTTGTTTCCTATTCCCAAATGCATTCAAGTTAATAGTTAGTTGTAAACATGTGCTGAAGTTACATGGGCAACAATACATAATTACTTTTTAAGGCTCTTTCTGAAGAGGTTCGTTTTTCTGATTCAGCTCCAACTGTGGAAAGCCATGATGCATTTTTATTCCACAATGAGTATCAGTCTCAAAAATTCACCAGAAACCATTGCTTTTTTAAAATTTTTATTAATGTCGACTAGCTCTTTCGTTTAGGTTTTGATTCCACTATCTGCTTATGTATTGCTGTAAATCTGAAGTAACTTGAGTGAGTTACAAGATTAGATCATTCATAAAGCTATCAAAAAGAATATACTGACTTCATCCTATATCCTGTATCTTTTCCTTGATGTGTGTGAGCTGCATTAATTGATTAATTACTGTATGTTTATACCTAGGGATTGAAGTAGTTATCACGCTTTTGTAGTAACCAGTTCCTCTTCTTCCTGATTCTTTTACTCTAGACAATTAAGGAAATTCCAACTAAAAGCCAATGACTGTATATCCTGTGCATTAAGGTTGCCGTTTGGTGCTCTAATTAAAAAATTCTGCCAATTGGTAACATAATTTCAAACAAAATTTGATGGAGACCACTAAAAAGGCATTGCCCTAAAGCCTGAAGACAGAGATCATGTTCAGAAATAATCCCTTTTGTCTTTGATTGAGTATATTTTTCATTCTTTGGAAATCTGACAAAGATACGTCTTACTGACATTTACATTTCTGTATGAATGTATGAAAATATTCAACGTAATTGCATACCACACAGGCAATACCACACACACTCTCAGCATCCTGGAGTCCCAGTGTAAGCAACAGCCCATCCTGCATCACAAGAAGGGAGGAAAGGGGTGCAGGCATTTGATCACACAGTGAGCATGGATCTATATGATGGTGTGACAAGAGGGAGACCCTCCCTTTGGATGTACCCAGGTGATACAACAGAGGAAGAGCTGTGCTCATGCTGGTTGGGAATTTTGGGGTGCAGGACTGTTTTTGAGGGCAAGTCTGTGCTATAAGGCATGGGTGACCTAGCTCCTGTGTGGCATCTCTATCTGTCTTGCACACAGGACTCCAGGCAGTTGATGAAGGTGACTGGCAAGTGACATCTGATGCATGGTATCTGGGGAGAGGCAGAATGCTGTTTCACCAATTTGTGAATTACTGTCATCATGGTGAGACCAAATGAGTAACAAGAGTACTTGAGGTGTGATGCTCTGTGTGCATGATTTTTAAGCCTGGGAGCACTCTTCAGTCATTGAAGATTTTCCTCAAAAACATGGCATTCTGTTCTTTTGCAAAAGAAAAAAAAATGTCTTAGGACCCATTTGTACTGTCTCAAGGCCCTTTTAGTGGACTGTCTTAATAGCCTTGACCAGCCTCATCTGGGGTTTCATGCCATACCCCCTACTTGGAGCTCTGTTTAAAGTCAGCCCTGGATCTTCAGTGTCTGCTTGAGCTATGACTGTGGCTGTCCTCAGATCAGCTACAGCTATGTCTGTGCCAGGCCAAGGGCCCCATTGATCTGAACCCATGGACTGATTTCTTGGTTTGACCTTGGACCTGCCTTGTCAGCAGGGACCTTCCCAGGAAGCACAGGCCTTTATCTAGCCTTGGTTATTCCACTGGGCTTGATTCTGATCTATAGATTGACTTCCTGGCTTGAACTCAGACCTGCCTCATCATATCAAAATTGCCTGATGATCTCTTTTTTGAACCTGGCCACCATCCCTGGCCCTGCCCTGCTTACCTTGCTTGAGGACAATAGCACATGTCACCTGTTGGGTGAAACCCTACCCTGCCAGCTGTGCTATCACGCCCAGCTCCTTTTGACCTTTGTGCTTCAGGGCCAGGAGCTTGCAGCTTCCTGACATACTGTTCGCTTCTGCTGTTCATCAAGTCTTCCTTGTGTGGATGCAATGATCCAGAAAGGTGTTATATAACATTAAGCTGAAGTTTTCTTGTTACCTTGCAACGTATTTTTGTTAGTATTAAAACCAGAAGTAGGAAAAAATATGCTACTGAGGTGAACAAACCTCAGCTGTGTATTCATACTTCTTCTTTAAGTACAGTTGTGTCTTTTATTGGATGCAACATATGCAACTATTGCTTTATTGCTCATTTCTACCACACCAAGAACTTCTGCTGTTTTATTTTTATACAGTCTTTAAATTGGCATGTGGAGGTACATGAGTCCCTTCAGTGACCTTTAAGAAAACAGAGGTGTCTCAGCTGAGTGCCCCAAATTAGACAAGTCTGGATTTGAGAACTTTGTGTCATTGCCCATTGCACATCTGAAACATCTCAGGAAGTGGATAAGCAGATTTTAACAATCCATTTTTTATTCATTTAAATTCTGTTCATATGTTTTTGTGCACAAAACAACCCCCTCTTGTATTTAAGAGCTGGCTGAAAACCTGGCATAAGTGTGTTGGCTTACCATGACTGCTGCTCCTATTTTGTATTTTGAGAGGATGTTTGCAACACAAGGAAATCAGGCTACAGATGTTTGAGTTCCTGTGAGTGCTCGTGACAGAGGAAACTAGGTGTTTAAAGTGCTTCCAATGGAATAAAAAGTCACTGCAGAATATGTAGACACAAGGGAATTTTTAACCACTGTTTAAAAGGCTTGCCTAGAGTTGTTCACAGTTGTAAAATAGTGACAAATCGCTACTAATAGCTTTTCATCTGTACATCCTGTGAAATACTGTAATGCCACTTTACATAATTGAACTGGAAGGTTATCTAAAATTCAACTTCACACTGTTCTTCCAAGACTATAGATTTAAATTTTTTATCCTCTGTTCAGATTGCAAAGGGCATGTTTGGAAATTCTCTCTTAAATTGTGTATTTTTTCTGTTTATATTGTAACATGTCTGCAAATTTCTTTCAAAATAAGTTCTTCCAAAATAACCTATCAAAATCATACCTTTAGGTATTTATTCCATAGTGAAACTCTGTGTTAGATCCTAAGAACACTGTATAAGAAATAATCATACTAATGATAGTAACTTTTTCATTAGAAGTCTACAGAAGTAGAACAATGTATTGGACATTGCATTTAACAGAGTTAATTAGTGTACAATGGTTATTTAATATGTTAATCAAGATTTAATCATGATAAAATAGACTAATCTTGCCATTATTCTGCCATTATAAAAGTGTAATTGAAATAGATTGGAAAAAAAATACAGTACATTCTTGTCAGTGTCTTAAAAACTCTGAGCTCAGAAGCACTGCAGTGCTCTGACAGACATTTCAAAATCAGTTGTATTTAATAAAAGTAGATTTAGATCAGTTGGTGTTTTACATTAAAACTAAGAGCCGCCCACTTGACAGAAACAAGCTCAGGATGCGGTTCTGCAAACATGCTATCTCCTTTAGCTTGATTTTGTAGGGAAGAGGCTAAGGCAGTCATTGTGTCTCTTTCTGACCGTGTTTATCCATCTTTCTGGCCATCCTCATGAAGTCCAAACTCTTGGAAAACTTCAGCCAAATTTATCAGAGGAGTAGCAGTTCTGAGGGAATGAGGTGTCTACAGGCTTCAGAAATGTGTGGAAGAGGAGGGAGTTGATACTAGCAGCTCTGCTGACAAAGTGACTGCAAGCTGAAGTCACACATCAGACTCTTGGGAATCTGCACAAGAGAGAAGCGTCATGAATGCTTTATGAAGTGCTTTCAGGTTTCATTAGGCATTAGAGAATCCAACCACAAGTTCATAGGAATCCAGGCCCCATTAGTTTTCAGTTTCATACAGAAAAAGTTGTCTAAACTTTGCAGCAAAAACAATTGGTGGTGGGGCGTTAATCTTGATACCTTGATTTTGCAGGCCAGCATATTTGCTACAGCTTGCAATGATCTTTCAGCTACCTCTTGGAATATCTTCTAAGAGAAATTTAGGCAAGGATGCCTCTCCTTTGAGGTCCAATTAGATTATGCTAAGGATACACACTTTGGACCCAGGCCATGAGGGGAAAAAAGGTAGAGGACCTTCAGTTTATTCACAGCCAAGGGGCAGCATATTTCATTGGGGAGGGAGAGGATGACTTAGGTGTATAGTAGCCCAATTGTACCAGCAGCCACAGTCTATGAGTAACAATTATAAATTTGTGATTAAAATCAATTATTTTCATTTCCCTCTAGCTTCTGGGGCAATCTTCAGAGTTCGTGGTTTTGGTCTATCCTCTGTAACTGAGGGGTTATCAATATTTTAACTATCTTTTAAAATAATTAAGTCTGATGCATTCATGACTTCAGGGTTGAATCTCTAAGAAATCTGTAAAAAAGGTACCTGGACTTGTGCTCCAGATAACAAAAAATTTGGAAGTGCGGATAACTGTATTGATTTCACATCTTCAACTAGTGTAAATGAGTAAATCAGATTGGTTACAACTATTTTTATTTTGTCCGTAGTCCAAAATCTTGTTGATTTCCAAGGAGTTCCACACTTTCAAATGTCTGTGAATGTTGTTAGATGTCTAATTACATCTGCAGCAATATTGTTCTTCCGAGGTCATAAAACTCTTTTTTTTTTTTCCCTATTAACTGTGTTCTAGAAGCTGTGGGCTTGATTTTCACATCTCCCTCCCCACCTCCCCCACCTTGTTAATGGTGTGGTTAAAATCATACCCTGTTAAATTTTAGTTCTAGAGAATAATTTCATGCAGACCTCTCTGTTAGAAACATACCCTCTTGGAAGGAATTCCCTGCACAGGAGTTTACAGTGCTGTGTCTCTTAGCAAAGAAACATCAGATTTAGTGAGGCAGTATACATTGCTCATTTCCTTCTTATCACTTTTGATATGAGTTGTGCTTTGGAGCATTTTCTGTATTCAGTTTTTTTTTGCGAATCTGTTAAAGAATCACTCATAGGGATAAGATTAAAATAATTGCTGCTAATTTTTACAATGCTTTTTTAACAGGAGTACCAACAAAGTGCCATCAAAGATTTCTGATGTAGGGTCCAGTTTGATCTAATAGTGGCTAAAACAAGTACCTGAGCCAGAGTTCTGACACAAGTCGTGGAACAAATGACAGGAACACCTTGCTTTTAATAGTAAGGAACCTTTTCTTGGAATGCTTAGCCATAACAATGGAGAGCCTCGTGTTCTTTTTTTCCTGGATCTTTGCAGCTCTGGCAGTCAGGGGACTTAA
Source organism: Pachyramphus minor (assembly GCA_013397135.1). NCBI lineage: Eukaryota > Metazoa > Chordata > Aves > Passeriformes > Tyrannidae > Pachyramphus > Pachyramphus minor. Next base: position 16,070 of record VYXB01006408.1, on the reverse strand, counting down.
GGTGAAGAACAGGGAAGTCTCCAGGTGACTTCCCTTTCCCTGCAGTAGTGCTGACCAGCAACAGCAGGAGCTGTGCCCCAAACAGGCTGCATCATTCAGCAACCTGATCAGCTGTGCATTGCAATGATGTTGCCTGGGTAAGTTATGGCAAGTTTTGGCCTTGGAAAGTAACCGACATGCAACATTCCCTTTATACTGATCCTTTTGAGCCTGTTGTCTACAAGTATTAATGTTTACTTCTGAGTGCCCTTGTTTCCCATGCAGGAGTCAGCACTGTCCATGTGACACTTTAGTGTTCTGCAACTTGGAAATGTTTTTTTTGCTGATTTCTACAGTGCAAAGAATTTGGTGAATTTTTAAGTGAGCAATGTAGAAACACACATTGCCCAAACATTTTATGGGACCTTATGTACAAAGTTTTTGTTCAATCAACTGAAATAGGGGGTCATTTCAAATGATCAGGGAAATTAACAGGATATAGGAGTATCCAGTTAAATGTTGACAAACTAGCACTCACGTTTTCTAATGTATAATTTTTCCTTAGCCGAGCCTGTTTGAAGAAAAAAACCTAATTGGTAAATTTCATTGATAAACTCATTGCTCCCCTTTATTTTTGGAGAAAGTTTTTTTTGTTATCCAGGTTTCAAAAATGACCTATATTCTTTTTTCATTAAAATGTTGACCGATAATTTTCACTTTAAATTTAGTTAAGAATGGATATAGGTTGGTTGTTAAATAGCCCATTTTCTAAAATGTTACAGGCTCTGAAGGGACAGGATAGCTCTGGTAAATTTATAATATTGCTAACCTTTTCTTCTCTTAAAACGTATAGCATGAATGTGAAACTTTTATTTTCAAATACTTAGGACAGTTTTATAGAGAAGAAAAAAAATTAATGCTAGGAACAGTTTGTGAAAATCTCACATAAAAAAAAAAATCATGTAGTTTTATCGTTGCTTTTAAGCCGGCTCAAGAAAGGAATAATTTTTAATATTGTGTAACAAAAATTGTTTTGAGACTCAGAGCACGCACATGACTGAGAGCAAAGGATTTGCCCACCATTTCTTAGGGACTTTCTTATATAGCACTCTTCAAGAAATCTGTGTTTATTATGTGCTGTTTGCACACCAACTCACTTTCAGATGGCGAAACTCCAAGAATATTGCTGTTATAAATACATGTAATTACTTACCTTCTCTGCCCTAGTTATTTCTTTTTCTATCCATGGTTCAAAATCACAGGTGTTTGCCCCTGAAATTGAAGAGGGACATGTTAAAAACTCATAAGAAACATTGATTACCTTCATTTAACCAGTGGAAGTTATGGTGATAATTTTTGAAGCAAGAATTTAGGTTTGAACATTTACCGTGGTGGTGATAACTTTGAGTTGCATTTTACCCTTTTATATTTTTTTTTTCTTTTAGTGACTTTGAAATGACGTCAGTTTGTATGATCACAGGAAGGAGATAGTTCATCTGGTCTGCTCAGTTGGCTCTAAGCTTGTGCAATGGCTGTGAGAGCAGCAAATCTCACATCTTATCATAATAGCTGTGAACCCTCTAGTCTTTATGTGACCTGTCATAGGAGCTGCTGTGGCCAAGGCTACTACTTTGATGTGACTGCACAGGAGTTCCAAAACTTGTGAGGATGCAGAGAGGGTCTCCGTGGATAACTGCATTGGCACTCAGCAAGCCAGATAAGTAAAAAACTACCGAGTTTTTTCACATCTTATTGAGCTCTGGGCTAGGTGGACCACTGCGTTGGAAATGAAATTTGTCCAGTTTAATATCATTTAAGACCAGAGGTGCTGAATGCAGGGTGTAGTGTAAAGAAACTGGAGTTGACACAGACAGGGCCATCTGTCTTGCATATGGGTAGTTCTGATGTCCCTGCGACTGGGATGGTAGGCTGATTTCAGTGAGTATTTTATTGATGGAGGTGTTTTGCCTCAACACAAATTAGTTGAAGAACCACTAGCATTGCTTTCTGCCATTGAAACAGCCAAAATGTCATACTTAAAGCCAGTTAGAGAATGTTTTTCCTGAACATTTTGTGGGGGTTTTTTTTGTTGGGTTTTGGGTGAGATTTTTGTGAAGGTTTTATTGGGGTTTTTTTTTGGTGTCGTTTTAAGTCTAGATAAGGCCTATTTTAGCCTGTGAATCATTATCCAATTTATCCTTGTTGCCACTCTATGAAATGCTAAGATATTTCAGCTGCATAATTGGTCACTTAAATTACATGGTGCTATTTTTGTATCTAACAGCTTAAATATAATAAGTTGTATATTCTGTGAGCCTTGAAGATCTACTGGACCTGTCAGAATAATTTGATATGTAGGTTTTTTGGGTGGTTTCTTTGTTGATTTTTTTTTTTTTGTTCATCCCAAAAGGAAGCTAGAACTTTAAAGCTTCCTTTTCCCTACAAAAAGAATTTAATTAACTATAGAATACAGTTCTGTTTTGTGATCAGCCAACTAGAGTACTGGGCCCCAAATTGGTTTTCTGTAAATACTAGCATGAAGGAAACTTTCCTCACACATATGCTCACAAAAAGCAAGATCAGTTAACATGTTTAAAACCAAATTCTATTCACAAGCCATGACTATTTTTTTCAGTGTTAATTCAAGTTCTCTGTTTAAATTATGGTTGTTCAACTCTATGCACAAGTCTTGAATGTGTCTGTGGCAATGAGATGGTGAAAGACAATCTGTTTGTTTGTTTGTTTGTTTGTTTGTTTTGCCTCATGGCTTGATTCATGTACCATTATTTCAAGATCAGGATCTAAGGTACATATACCTCTGAACTTCTGGTGTCTGAGAATGCAACACTGACTTTAGAAGAGTGCTAGTATCGAGCAGGTTTTGCAAGAGTATCAGTAAGTCGTGGCATGGGAAGGGCAGCGTGGCAGCTCAAGAGTTAAACTCACATGGAACTGGCAGTTGCCCAAGTGATCTAATTCCATTAAACTGGGAACTTGTGACACTGTTCCTAGTGGCATAGGGGATAAATGAAACGGATGACCACTGTGTAACAGCAGATCAATAATTGTCTTTAAAAAGTAAATACAGTCTCCAACCACGTTTGACAATAACTGGAAATGATTCTTTGGCTGCCATCTATTTGCTAAATCCAATGGGAACTGTCAAAGCTCATTAGAGCTAGATACAAGGCAGGATGCTGGGCTATCTCAATTAGATACAGTCAGCAAGTTGTTTTTTTTGTTTTGGTTTTAGATTTGTTTGGTGGCTTTTTGTGTGGTTGTGGGTTTTGTCTGTTTGTTTGTTTGTTTGTGTTTTTTTGCTGTAGTCCTGTGATTAACACCATTCATCAAAGAACTCCTGTCCAGCTGTGCAGAAGCAGTTGTCTCTTTTGTGGATACTACTATGAGACTTCCCATCTCTCAGAACAAGAACGGGTGTTTTGTTTTTCCTCTGTATTATTATTTTATTTTTTTTTTCACGTGAAGTCAGGCAACACGATTTAAGTCCTTGCTGCCTTGCATATGATGTGGCAAAGAAAGTGTGTTCAGCTTGGCTTTCTCCTACCGAGCCCTCAGCCAGCAGCATCCCGGTGTCGAGAGGAGCGGAGCGGGATGTCCGCGGTAGGTGGCAGTGTGGGCGTGCGGATGGCGCCCGCCGACCCCCCGCGCCAGAAACGAGCCAACAAAAAATGGCTTTTTGACTCAGAAGCGTTTACTAAGTGAGCCCTGCGCCGTGGGATTGTCAGGCCGCCAGGTCTCTTGAAAGATCCAGCAAACCGCAGGTGCTGCTCTACAAGTGCACGCTCCGACACGGGGCGGAAACCCTCTTGGAGGAGAGGGGGAAAGGAAAAGGGGAGGGAAAAAAAAAGAACATATGTGTGCTATTTATTTATTCAGAGCCACGCAATCTGCCAATCATTCTTTACATCACTTGGTGCCTCGGGAAAAGCTGCTCAGAAACAATCTTTGTTACTCGAGAGAACTGGGCTTGTGCTTTTGCACCGCTTGGAGAAAGCATAAAACATTTTGTCCCTTATGAAACTCAGCACACACAAATCGATTAGGAGTAGATCTGAAACCTCTGACCCTTGCAGATTCAGACCAATCCAAGCTAAACTCTCCCCTTATTCTTTCTTTCATTCAAAAATAAAATAAAAATAAAATAAAAGCATGAGGAGGGAAAGGAAAGAAGACTTCCAAAGCCCAGGCTTTGGATGTCTCAGCTGTATGGTTATGCTGTCTGGCTGTAAAGAAGCTGTGTGTGTGTAATACACCTTGAACAAAGTCAGAACAGGAGAAACAGTTTTTGAAACATTTGTTTCAAGTAACAAAAGCATGGCTTTAACAGAAATTACACTGTCAGCAGTAACAATAGGGAGGTGAGATGTTCTTTCCCAACCTGACAGAACAGACTAAGAACCCTGTCTCATGGAACACCAGCATGCACGTGGATTTGCAGCAAGATCCACACCTTGGGAAAACAGTGCCACTTCAGCATAGTAAATAATGAACACCAGTCAATTCGGACTTCTTTTTAGTAGAGGGGCTAGGCAAAGTTTGTTAAAGGATGATATAGAGACCCATGTGAAGGAAACAATTTAGAATGCCACTAGAAGAAGGAGATTTATTGTTCCCACAAAATCCAAAAGTTATGCTGAATATTTTTGATTATCATATATTGACATGTTATAGTTAGTTTACTTTAAAAATGACAATGCTTATAATTGGGGTGGGGTATATTTTCATTCAATTACTCATTACTTATGATGAGGGCAGGGTAGGCAAGAATTTATCCTGCAACACTTTGCCAACAGACCTTTAATAAATTCTTTCTCACTCCTTTTGTTTTTTTAGTGGTTTTTGTGCTTGTTTGTTTGGGGATTTTGTTTGTTTGTTTGTTGTTGTTGTTTGGTTTCTTTTCATTGAGAAGCTATTGCATGAATCAGAATTTTAAAATGTCTTTGGCTGGATTCAGGGTCACATCTATAAAGTGGGGGTTTTTGAGAGTCATCCAGAGTGCATTGTGGAAAAATAATCCTGCTCTTGAATCTTTGCATCATTCTCCATTTTAAGCTAGTGGAGGTGGGGAGGAGTGCTAGAGGAAAAGCAATTACTTCTAAATGCTGGATATCCCTGAAATCAATAGCCTTCACTGTCCATGTGTACTTAGAGAATCAGTTAATGGGTTTTGCATGTATGCTTCTGAAGGTCACTTTTTTCCTTTTTTTTTTTTTTTTTTTTTTTTTTTTTTTTTTTTTTTTTTTTTTTTTTTTTTTTTTTTTTTTTTTTTTTTTTTTTTTTTTTTTTTTTTTTTTGTCTGGAGTATCTTACTTCTGCCCTTGACAGGAACAGACTGCATAGAAGGTTCTTAACCAGCAGCCAAAATAGAGGCTCACATGTTTTTGTAAGGTTAGCTATACATCTGTTTCGGGTAAAATTGTTGCAGAAATGGAATTTGACCTATAGTGTTAGGCTCTTTGTGTGATTTGTTTGGGCTTGTTTATGTCCATCTGTGTAAATTCTAAAAGAAAAAGTTACCTTAATCATAAAATGTGCCTGTCTGCTTTTCTATCTGCTGGATGAAATCTGAAAATAAGCGAGAGGGGGAAAAAAAGGGCATTTGATGATGGCTGTGAAGGAGACAAAACTTTCCGATTCTGGGTATGGAAAGTTTTTCTTATTCCTTTTAGTGATGGGCTAGTCTCCAAAAACCTGTGAAGTCTTCAGTTTGCATAAACAATCAGAGATCTGGATGTTTATCTGAGGCTGTTCTATGGTCCTTTTGGGTGGAAATGGATTTGGGAGACTTAAGAGAATAAGCTCTTTGTGTCTTTGCATTTGGTGCAGTCAGCAGTACCACAAGCATAGTCTCTCATCCAGTCATTTGGCACTTCAGCTTCCTGTTCTGTTTCCATGTCAAGGTGAATGATAGTGAAAGAAAAGAAAGGGTCTTAAAGGGACACTGAAGAGAGAAACTAGAAACAGATATTTAATTTCCATCTCCACTTACCTTAGTTCACAAGGCCCCTCTTCAAAATCATGTCTGTGAAAGAACTCCTTAGGCACAAGTGGATTTTCCCTGTCTTGGAATAAGTGGGCAGTCACTCTGGCTAGTCAGAGAACAAAAGACAGGCTAACCATGTCAGGGCTTGAGTGGTAGATGCGTCCGTGATGTTAACCCATAGTTACTACATTCCAAATTTTACTTAGTTCTGTCTTTACTGATATCTTTATCTTTAAGGATGTGTGGGGTGGGATGTCAGTTTCAAGCTGGATGGGATATTTGGCAAGATTAATGTTTTACCCCAGATGATTTTCTGACTCTTGCTTCTGTTTGGTCATTTTAAACTAAAACAAAAACTGTGCAAAAATCCCTCATAAATCTCCCTGTTTCCTCATGGGTTGGATCATCTAAGCTGTGGAACATTGTAAGAGTTACTTTCACACTGCCTGCCTTTTGATTTAACTACTCAAAATTGTGGTGCTGCTCTGAATCTCTGAGCCAATTCAGGGAGCTTGTCTCATTGGCTTTGTAAAACAGGGTGATCTTTCACTCACAGGTGGAAAGCACCTTCCAGGTACACAGGAAGGACTGCTGACTAAGACATTACTGAAGGGTTGCATTGCTTACTTAAGCAGGGTGAGCATCTTGCAAGGACGGGTCAGAAGTCCTTAGGTGTAAAAACCTTTGAAATTCTGTAAACCACCCCTGTACATACAAGCCTCTCTGAAGAACTTCTCATTAAAAGAGCCTTAGACATATACAAAGTAGGCATAGATATTTTTCCCTTTATGAGCAGCTTCAAGGTATTAGGAGATGGTCCATAATTTAAATATACACCAGTGAATAACAATCAGTCTACCATTACAAGCCAGAGTGCAGCCAGCCTGTTTGAAATCAGTTTGCATTATCAATGAAAATCTGTTTGGCACTTGTTTATTACCCTTTTTAACCCAAAGGAGATTATTCACTGTTTCCCTTTATTGTCATCTGTTTGAGTTATGAGGAACAACTCAAGGAAGTTTTTCGCTAATTTAAAGCAAACAGTGGGCTGACACACTGTCTGTCCTGGGGAGCCTGCACACATCAGGTGTTACAAGGCTGGAAATGGTTTTCAGAGTCAAGAAGGAGAAGGAAATGTCTTCTAGGAAGCCATAGCTGTTGATAACTTTTCATCTCTAACCTATTGTAAAAATCTGACTGAAACTAGACCCATTATGTGGTATACTGGGGTAGTACACTGTCAGTTAGTTAGCTCCTCTCGAATTGGTAGAAAAAGATACATTACTCCCTGAATGTCTCCATGTTGCGTGTAGTTAACAACAGTCCAAGATCGGACTGAATTGACTTTTCATCACAAATTTCAGTTGTGGTTAGACAGTACGTATAAAATGCAACATGAGAGTCTTCCAGCTCTTACTGTCACGTAAAAATTTCAAATAAATGAATAATTGGTAAGAAGATGGTAAGCTTAGGGGTGAGGAGGGTGAGAACAGCTTTTATAATAATGATGTCAACCAGATCAAATTCACACTGGCTCAGTGATGATCTTCTCAGGCTGAAAAGAAGTATCAAAAAGCAGAATCAACATTTTCTGTACTGTTTTTGATAGATTTGTGTCTAATATCCTAATGAAAACCTCCAACTGGAGATTCCACAATCACTCTAGGCAATCTATTTTTAAGCTTAAGTGTTCCTACTGTTAAAAAGTTTTGCTGTTGTCTAAATGTCACTTGCTGAAATGTAAATATCTTACTACTTAACCTGCCAAAGTGCATGAGTAGAATAGATTGTTCCCCTCCTTCCTTCCTTCCTTCCTTTCTTTCAATCTTTCATTCTTTCTTTAGTTCTTTTGTTCTTTTGTTCTTTCATTCTTTCTTTCTCTCTTTCTTTATCTTTTTCTTTCTTTTCTCCTTTAAGAAGAGTATAAAATTAAGAGGGAAGAGTATAAAATACTTTTTAAAAAATAAATTCTAGGCACTTGATGTGTATGTTTCTGTTGAATAGTTTCCTACAAAAGCTGCAATGTCTTTGGTTTAGTCATGTTATCCTAAATGTTATGTCCCCCATGTGTTTTTTGCTTCCTTTCTTTTCTCACTCTGTGCGCAGACTGGTCCACAGTCAGTTTCGGCAGTGATTTTGCTCACAGTTCCTTTCTAAACTGCCATAATACCATAGTCCCAAGGCATCAATAAATCTGATGTATTTTGACTATTTATCTTGTAGGCAATAAATATCTGTTTACAAAGTGCGTGTCGTGAATTCACTCAAATTACATTTGGGCTGCTGCAATCTTGGGGAAAAAAAAAGAGGCGCTAAAGGTTTGATGCGGGAGAACATTGCATTTAACTTCAGGGGAGAAGTAAACTTGTGATTCTGTCATCAAAGGTGAAACAGCAAAGCCCTATTTCTTGCTAACGCTCAACCATTTATTCTTATTTCCCTGTCATTTTTATTACAGGCATTCAGTCTGATGTTCATGACAAAAAAGTTCAGACATGCTTAAAAATGAATTCTTGCATACCTAGTGTAGAAAACTATACTTTATGAATGGTAGCTGGAGGTGACTTGTGGTTTACCACTGATTATCAATTATTTAAAATGAAATATATATAATTGATATTCAGAGCTTATAGCATCAATATTTATTGGAACATACTCTCATCTCTGTTTTATTTGTGGTTATAGGCTTGTAGATTAACCCAGCCATATGACGCTTTGTACCTTGATGGGCCCAACAGCTCTTCACTTGCACTTGATCTGTGAAACTGCTATTTATGCAAATATTTTTAAAACAATATTAAGTTATAATTGGGAGTATACTTTTGGAGATGGCGTGATGAAGAATAAGTTCTTACTGTCTGATAACATAGTATTTCCCCTAAAGAAAAGGGTAGTTCTTAATCAATTAATGTAAATAAGACTTACTCAAGTGAATGACACATGAATATAAAAAGCCAAATTTCTGAACCTGTATGAAGTGTCAGCATAAATTCCTCCTTCTCTTGCATTCATCTACAGTGGCAGAGAACATCGTGATTGACAGGTATTCCTAAAACGAACCTACTTTGATTCTGTTAAATCAAAACCCTAAGATTCTTCTGGCAAATACTGCACTTATGTTTTTTACTGTCTGCCAATCCTCAGCTGAGCAAATGCAGCAACTTACTGAGGTGTACATTGCCAAATCTGTGAAAAGTCAGTATTTGTAATGTGGACTTCAGCTATGGCCCATGTTCATGATATGGGAGGCCACTGCAGAATGTCCCATCTTCCTGTTTTGCATTTTTTTTCCAGTGCTCATGACAGGGGGGCGTGTAATTTTGTGTTTTGTCATTTTTTTGGTTTTATTTGTTTGTGTGGTGGTTTGGTTTTTTGCTTCCCTCCCCTCCCCCCCGTATAAAGTACATTACTGATAATTGTTAAATGTCTAATCTCTCTTAAACTTCATGGCAATAGGTGAATAAAATGAAAGCAATTTTACTGTATCACAATAAAGTGAAAAAGTGGTCTTTTGAACACTGTGTTTCCGTGTAGCTCTGCCAGCCATCAGAACTATGATATTCAGCTACTAAGATTGAAGTGGGAAGATGAGCTTTAGCCACAGTTCACAATGCCTGTGATCTCAGAAATAAGAGAAGAGTTAATATTTTCAGCCTGCAAAGTTTTTATATTTAGAAATTTAAGGGAATGATGTGTGATCAAAGACTGTGTAGTGTTGAGTTTATAGAAATTTGTGTTTAATATATAAATCAACATTCCTTCTGTTTAAATGTGAAATCTGAACTTCAAGCAGAAACTAAAGCAAAACTGAGAAGGTGCCGAATAGTTCATGTGGTGTAGCGTAGTGTATAGTCCAGCTCGTGAACTTTGCTTCTGAGGCTTTGGGGAATGGTTGTTTAGGCAGCATATGATATGTGAATTAGGTAAATACTTCTTTCTCTGCTTGATGTTTCATGTCCACACTGTTGCCTATATGATGACAAAATAAGACTAAGTCTGGAGGGTTTAGCCTGGTACATTTAGAGTTGCACAGGCTGGATTTAGAAGAGAAGAGAGCTTTCTGCTCTGATAGACTAAACTTGTGACTCTGTCATAGAATACTCATATTTGGTATTTTGTTCTTTGCCTTGCACATTTCCCTCACTTAGATTAGATATTTCCTGTAAACAACGGCTGAAAAGTTGGCCTGTAGAGTAGTGGAGGATGAATGCTCAAGTGCAGAGGAGGAAAAGTGGGTGGGGAGGAACCATTCCTTTGTGGTTTTGTCTCACATGCTGGGCTTCTCTTTGAGCAGGTTTTCTGTCAGATACTCAAGAAGAGCAGCTGAAGATGGACCCCATCCAAAACGCTCTGGTGTAACTGAGAGGTTTATCAGTGATTTCACTGGAAGTTCAATCATGCCTTACAGTTTATTGTCTATTTGCAATATCAGACTGGTTGGTGTCAGCTAAGAATGTCTCTTCTCTGCACACTTGGAAAATGGTGGATCCTCCCCAGCCAGCTTGTTACCTGAGTAGGCTGGGCTGACACAAATCAAAGGAGGTGGAATGACACACATCAGGTTACAAAGCAGAATGGTAGGGTTAAGAAAAGCAGGATGCCCAACACATGCTCAAGATACTACTGAATAGGTAATACTCTTATGACTCCTCACTATTTGTCTATTTCTGCCAGAAAACTTGACATTTTATCTGTGACCTGGTTGATTTATGTCTCTAGCTAATGTATTAACAAACAGTGAAAAGTGAAACATTCTGTGTAGTGATCCTCTTGCTTACAGTGCAGATTTTAAGTACTTTAGGTTTTAGCACTCCAGTGTGACACATTTATAAATCATCTGGCTTTTATAATGTGATTATCAGGGTCACTGGAGGTGATTTTAATGAGCTGCTGAGTGTCACTAGTCACTATGGAATGTTTTGTGAACATATGTGCAAAACAGGGATCTGGACAAATAATTTCGGAACAAATTGCTTGTAACCTCTAAATCCACTTAAGTGTTCAAACGTAATAAGCAACTGCTAGGTTGCTTGCTGCAGTTCTGGCACTGACCTTGGAAAGTTTAACATGCAACTACATCTAAGCTACAGTAAATTAGTCTGTTCTACATTTTCCAAATTCCAGCACAATAATGGGATCCCATTACTTCAGAAGTTCTAATGGAATAGCAATAAAAAGTAACCAATAGCATAAGGGTATCTGCTAATTAAGTAAAATATAGAACATCTGTGAATATCTAGATAACTTTTTGGCCACATGTATTTTCAAAAACTAATTATAACTGTTAGGGAAAATATCTGTCAAGAAAAAAAAGGGGAGGGAAATAGTTTGCAGAAAATGGACATAATGCTGAGAGCTGTTCTGAGTCCTGTAATAAGTTAGGTTCAAAACATGAATGATGAGACATGGTATTGCCCAGTCAGGTACTCAGCAGTCATAGGCCACACAACATCCTCTTGGGCATGTTCTTAACAAAGTAAATGGCCTCTTCTTAACAACTGCTTCAAGTATTCAGGAGTGAGATTTTGGCACTTTCCCCCATCATTAGGCCTTCCTACTTTGTAAGGTCTAGGTGCCTACATGTGAGATGCAGATGTAACCAGGTATCATTCATATCATACTCTATTATACCTTGCCCAGATTAATTGATCTGTCACTGTCACTGCGAGTGGTGTGATATATCATGCATGTGCTAACAGCAGTATGTGCTATATGTGCTACATATCATGATATCTGTGAAAACCCAGCAATCAGTCAGTAGAGTGTCAATATTGCCTTGACTCATAGTGGGCTTTTATTTCATTTTTTGGAGCAAGAGAAAGAAGAGTGAAAGTAATACAAAATTTGAACAGTCTCATGTTATTTGGGTGAAGGAGAAATAAGATAGTGTCTGAGGGTCTCTGTAAGCTGCCTGTGTTTGGGGGCCTTTCACCGAGGGCATATTCAGGAAAAACTACCTCATAAAACTCTTAGGCAAATCATAGCTATAAATCATAGGCAGCAAAACAATTTCCCCCAAGCCAATGGCAAATCGTTGCTATATCTTGAGTGTAAATTACTAACAATCAGCAACACACCTAGGAAATGGAGCAAGTCTACAGTATATTTACGATTTATCAGAGCTGAATATACTTTTGACAGAATTTAAGATCTCCAGAAAAACATAAAGAAATAGGTTTGTTCCTCAGGTTGTACTTACCTACCTTTCCTGGGGACCTTACTGCTGGTGCAGGAGCTGCTCAGTGCTACCTTTTTTATTGCTCATTCTCAAGTCTGAAGTAGTTTGGGATTTTTTTTTCCCCCTTTCATCAAAGAATCTGTTAGACAAGATAATTAAATGTGTATGGGCTAAATTCTATTCTTATTTACAGAGTCTGCAGTAAATCTGAACTCACTCCAGTGACTGCAAGGGAGTCATTCTAGATTTATGTTGTTACAAATGGGATCAGAATTTGACTTGTATAAATGAATATTAAAGAGGGAAAAGAACTGTTCATGTTCACACTCCTAGCCCCTGGCAAAGGCTAGCTTAACATCCTTAGCCTTCTTCATTGAACATGGAGAGATTCAGTCACCACCACTCTTTAGCAAGGATTGAACCTGACTTTGGAGCTTTCAGAGAACCAATCATAATTATTAATTAATTGTAGAATTATAAGTGCCTGATGTGTTACTGCCAAAAGAAGTCTAAAGTAATTTTGACCATTTCTGTTTCTGCATTCACCTTTGGTAAAACTAAGGATTACTTCTATGCTTCAAACACATTTTCTCCTTCCTAAATTATAATTTCTTTTCCTGTTAATATTTTTGTGAGTGACACACTGACAAACAGGTGATGTGGATATTATTATATAAGAAGTCTGTATTTTTTGACAAATTAACCAAGTATGCTGCTCAAGGTTTCATGCCACTCATTTGTCTTGATGTCTCCAAAAAAATTCTGACTTAACTGTTAAAGACGAAACTTCTACTCAGATCGGCCAATGGTTGGATATACAACATGGCATAGTGCTGAATTATTTCATACTTAAGGTTACATCTTCCCCATCTTTCCTCTAGTATGGTGGAGAGCAAGAAGAATGAGTTTGACATGCATTTCTGGTAAACATTTTTCTGAAAAGTAATCTTTTCTTTTGGACCGTGGTAAGTCAATCTCCACAACCAATCAACTGTACTCAGAAAATTATTAATTCTGAGAATTGTGGATTGCGGTTGAAGACTTTTTTCCCCCATCCTGTGATTGCATGAACATAAATCAAAACCTTTTTTTTTTTCCCTCCCAGTAAAATAAGCCTATCTGTGAGAAACCAGGAAGGACAAATATATTCAAGGTAGCCCTAAGGTTTGGAGAAAGATGGCTGTTTTTATATAACTCAGATCTAAGTGGCTTTATGGTTTTAAGATCTGCCAGGGTAGGTTTAGGTTGGATATTAGGAAGAAATTTTTTACAGAGAGAGTAATCAGACGATGGAATGGGCTGCCCAGGCAGGTGGTGGATTCACCATCCCTGGAGGTTTTTAAGATGAGACTGGATGCGGCACTTAGTGCCATGGTCTAGTAACCACAGCAGTTTTGGATCAAGGTTTGGACTTGATGATCTCAGAGGTAATTTTCAACCCGGTTGATTCTATGATTCATTATTTTTGAAGAAAATTTTTTTTCTTCCATGACACAGAAGTGATCCTGCAGATTATCCTGCAGAGCCTTATTTAAGTGTTAGTTGTTATGTGCAGTAACTCCACACTTTCCAATTTGTAAATATAAAATAAGAAAGTGAGTATGCAATACCGGATATTTTTGTTTTACTGTTTCCCTTTTTTTTTTGTTTGTTTGTTTGGTTGGTTTTGGTTTTTTTTAGGAGACTGCAGTATGTTTCTTTTGTGATATTATGTGAATATATAAATTAGGTGCCTTCCAGGTAATATCATATTCTAAACAGTGAATTGGTAGCTGATTTGTTCAGAGGCAGACCTAAGATGCTACATTGGCATAAAGGAGGTTCAGGCATCTGATTCTGGCTCTTTTTCAGACAGAGAAGGGTGAGGACTTACGTTTGTAAGTGCTACTTACGCCCTTGGATTTTCATCCTGTGACTTCCCCATTGTGTGACTTAATGGAACCATAATCCTTTTCTAGCACTTGCACACCTGTGAATTTTCTTCAACGGTAGACTTTTATCATTTTACTGTAGCTGTAGACTTGTACCATTTAGCTGTGAGTAGCCTAAAAATGAAACACTTTATCTGAACTTGTACCAACTCCATTTGATCTTGAATAAAATGGACTTGTGTCAGTAGAAAGTTGTGGTTTTTTTGGGTTTTTTTTAATGAAGAACAAGCATGAATTTTGTATAGGTTTTTGTCTCTTGAAATAGTTTGTTTAGTGCATTTATAACATGGAAGTTTCTGAGCATGACACAAGCCAAAGCATGAATAAAACCTGTATGTTGACAGAATAACTTCTTTTTGCAGAAAACAAATCCTACTTAATTGCAAGTGATCACTAAACTTCACCCCTTCATCTTGCTGTGATCTAAGTTCATTCCCATACCAGAAGTGCAGTTACCTCATGTACATGTCCAAGATTGTTTAAAAGGCTCCTCTTCAGTTACCTCCAGGACTTTTATTTGGGATTCCTAAACAATCTGAGACATGATAAACTGTTAAATAAAGTTGCCAAATTAAATGTATTAACATGTGGGGGAAAATATTCCTACTGCATTGAAGGTGTCCTTGCTTACAGTCAAGCAGACATTCTTTCACATCTTTTAAATGAGAGTAAGAAACTAATCAATTTTTAAATTAAACCAGTAACAGGAAGACTGGCACTTTGTTGAAAGCTGTTAAGTGATTTAGGAAATAAATTCACCTATCCAAAAAACCTTATTAGGGTTCAAATTCCAATGTTTATTCTACTTGTCTTTATCTGTTAATGTATTTCCTTATAGAGGCAGAACAATCAACCCCTGATGTCATGGAAGTCAGTAATGTGGCCAGTAGCTATCCCATAGCTTTAATGTGCTGTGTGAGCATTGGAGCAAATTTCATGTATTTTTTTTTAAAAATCACCTAATCATTTCCTAGGCAAGTGATAGACACAATGGGGTATATTTTATATGAGTAAATAAATGGAATAGTTGGCAGGGGGGAATGTGCTGTTTGGTCGAATGTACCTCTAAAATATAACTCTTAATTCTTATCTTTACTTGATTCTTCACTCTCTTTGGTAGCAATTTGATTTTTGGGTAACTGGCACTGAAGGGTAATTTCCAGTTTATCAGTGCACACAAAAGGATGATACTAGAAATATATAATTCTGAATTTGGTGGCTTGAGTCAATCTGGCAGTATATTCAGGTATCTGTGTTTGCTCTTTATTTGTCTTGCTCTCAATTTGATATACAGCTTTTCAGTGTTTCATGCGTATTGTCAGAGCAGCAGATATTTCTTTTAAAAAAATTAAAGTGCAACTAATATAGTTTTCATCAGATAAAAACTTGGAGTTCTGTAAGTGTGATTCTCTGTCATCTCAGAGACCATGAAATCAATGCATCTTTTTGTGTCAGTGATTTTTATACTTAAAAAACCCACAACAGTCTTTGATATTTCTTATACTTGATTTTGATTGAAATTCTATTCACATAAATGTGGAACACAAGCAAATCTAAGTAGGGATGTATTAAACATTTACATAAGTGATTATATTTGGAGATGCTAGTACATGTGCTACTAGTACCTGTACACCCACCTGCTTGTGGGTGACTTTAACCTGCAGGATGTCTGCTGGGAACTCCACACAGCAGAGAAGAGGCAGTCTAAAAGATTCCTAGAGTGTATAGAGGATAATTTCCTGCTCCAACTGGTAAATGAGCCTAGCAGAGATGGGGCCCTGCTAGACCTTCTGTTCACAAACAGAGAGGAGCTGGTGGGAGATGTGGTGGTCTGGGTCACAGTGACCGTGAAATGATGACAGAGTTTTCAATACCCAGGGATGCAAGGAGGGCCATCAATAAAACCTCTACACTGGACTTCCGGAGGGCAGATTTTGGACTCTTTAGAAGACTACTCCAGAGTGTACCCTGGGAAAAA
>VYXB01006407.1:982815-1009003 GCA_013397135.1 Pachyramphus minor | reverse complement strand
CTACTAAACTCAGGAACAAAAATACACTGGCTTTTTAATGATTAAATAACTGTACTTGAAGTGTGAAGCTAAGTGTCCAACTAAATGGAGCTTCTAACATTTCTCTTTTAAGATGTATTCTTACATGATACTTTTTCTATTTAGCTGAGACAACAAAAAAGGCTGCAGCACATAAGTAAAAAGGCATAAAGGAAAAAAAGTAACAGAACCCCATCTACTAATAACCTTGATGAAGATTTACTCAAATCTGGTATGGTGGCACACAAAAAAAATATCCAGTCATTCTTATGGAACTATTTTCTTCCTATCCATTCATATTTATAAGTCATGAAAAAGAGAGTAAGGAATTCTGGCAGCTGTCAAATGCTTGTTTTCCTATGTAACACAATGAAATTGTTTTCCAAGTAGTGAAATAGGTGTGACATTTTTCCAGTGTCACCTTCCTTATTTAGACAGCAAGCAAGCTAAAAACTATCAGCTAGGAAATAAATCTGGGAACATCATCTTGAGGAATTTCAACTAATATGAATGAGCAACTGCGCTTAAGTTTCCATAGATACACACACACAAAATTAAAAAAAAAAAAGCTTTGCATTTCTCTACTTGAAGGTACCTCCTGATACCTGATAAAAAATATTTACTGATAAAAAATATTTACTACAAAAAATTAACTACATTCAAATCAATTAATCTTTATTCAAGGTAAAATTAAGCACACAGAAGGAGTGTTTATGCACATTTAGGAGACAGGAACACTAAATATTTGTCATGATTTGTCAAAGACATCAAACTTAATATCACTCTAAGACTTAGCATTTATAAGGCTATTTTAGAATTTTATTGAGAACAATTTTCTAAAAATATCATAATGGAGTCTATGCCTTAGAAATAATATTTTTAGAAGTGTTCCACTGTATAACTACATCTTGATCTTTACATTTAAAAACAGAATTGAACTCCTGGAAACCTTTTTTTTCTTAAACATTACTTGACATCACACAGAAGTGCTACTCCACGCAGTACCCAGTGCTCTGGAGGCTGACGAGTTTTAAGATCTATAGCAGCAATGTAATTCATATCTGTTCGACTGGTCTTTTTGTAGACTGGACATGAATATAGATGTGGATCTTTTGCACCTGAAAAGACAGAAGAGACATAAAAAGCAATTAAACTAAGTTGACAAAACAGGACCCTAAGGGACTGGTCATAAGGCAAATGGAAAACTGAGTCAAAGTTCAATAGACACTCTTCTCCATCAGCACCAAGAAACACTTTTACTGGATTCTCACACTCTTCATTACTGTGGTACTGCCAGCTGAAGGCCACACGTGGCTTGAAATTTCTGTAGGTTTAAGATTTAACATCAGCACATAGGAACTCCATGTGGCAAGAAATGTAAATGGACTAGCTAGAGTAATTAGTGTTCTTATTAGTTCAATCTGCCCATTGAACATTACTCCTTACCAATATATCAAAATAAAAAGTGTCCTATTTTGAAATGCATTTGGTATTTGAGAGTATAAGTCGTCAACTACTTCAGAATTAGAACAGTGGTCTAGTTAACAGTTCAATACTTCAGTGTTCATTATTTAGTATCTTGTCTGCTGATCATGCCTTTTACAAAAGCTATTCAAAGTAGCATGCAACCAAGCTTTGCTTTTAAAGGTGGAATGCTTTTCAACGGACTTTTCCAATTTTATCTTCTGTGGTGGATAGTTCTATCCTTTTTTACATCCCTATTCAACAGCATTTCCTGTTCTATATGGAAAAAACCACCACATTAACACAAATTACACATTTTCCTATAACAGTACAGTCCTTCAGCCCCACAAGTTTCTTTCTCATTCTTACATTCCTTTTTTGCCTCAAAGACAAAACATCTTCCACTACCTTACTCTACCTCTGGCTTGCTTCTGTTAGCTCAAAAGCAGTCTTGTCCAGGAAAAAATGCATTTTTATAAATATACACATTACATATATAACATGTTCTCTATAAACACCTTATATAGATATATACAACCCCATGTATAACTTTTATGTTGTGTATACATGGTTATATGTTTTATATATATATACTATATTCATTTAGCATGTGAGAAAGAGGTTATTTGGGTTTAAGTTACAGAGGCTACAGAGGTTACAGAGTTTATTTATATGAGTGTTCATGTTCTAAATCTCGGACACATATTGTCAACATCTACAGCTCATCTGTAAATGGGTTAAAAAGTTATTAACACTATTAAGACCAGAAGGTATCTATTTAAATATTAGGGGGAAAAATGCCCATAATCGATTACCAAGAAAGTCTGAAAGCACACTTTAAATGGAAGACTGGGAAGACTGAAAAAGATTTTATATGTATACAATGAATAGCAACAGCATCATGAAATCCCTACAGCCCAAAAGACTTCCATGTAAATAATGGAAAATATAGAATTCAGTTAAATAATTGAATTCTATCAAAATAACATCCTTTACAATACCATTACTTACTGTTATTCTCTGCATATATCCTTATAACCGGCATCATCTCAAAGAGAACCTTTGGTTTAGATTCAGTCAGTCTCATATTTCTTTTGTCCCAGCCAGCTCCTTCCAAATACAGCCCATACACATAGACACCTTCCAAAGGAGGGCTTGTGATATCATCCTTCATCCACTTAGTGACTTCATTGCATAGCACTACACTGTCAAGAGCCCATCCTTTGTTAGCCCTTGTTATTTCCTACCCAAACCAGACAAAAGTTACAAGGTTACATTTTCACATGCGCACAGAACCATTTTTCCCAGCAATTATTAATAATAAATTTGTAAAATCATAACATATCCTCTTCCATACCAAAAAACCCAACTTTTTACGATATTCCTGATTACAGCAGTTTGACTTCTCTGAGGTACTGATGGTTTGGCACTACAAAAAAGCTTTCAGTACTTTATCCACTATATCTGATTTTCAATTTTTCTATTATATACAATACAATTTCAATTATATACAATACAAGATTGTACCAAGTAATAACATAATCCCTAAATGCCAATGGTAACCAGCTCTTGTGAATGCTAAAATTTCACAGATTTGATGAGATGAAAAATCATTAACTGCATGTGCTAAGTAAAACATATTTTGTGGGGCTACCTTCCCTTTCCTGCACCTGTACTCTTCATTAACTGTATTCTTATTCACGAGTAAGAGCTCACTCAGCTCTAAAGCTACACAAAAAAAATCCCCACAAAATAACAGAGAACACTTGAAGATAGCAATCCTTAAGATTTAACATATACTTCAAATTTACTCTATTAGTTAATGCATTGGACAACACTCAGTTCCCAGTTACCCAGTTCCTTTACTATCCCATGTCATTTAGTCATGGCAAACCAAATTTTTATCGCGGTCTTGTAAATATTTTCCAAGATCTTTGTTGGAAGTAATTGGAAGTAATGTTTGCCCCTTAGTGCAGCTAATTAGATGATTTAAAAGAATAAAAGATTTATAGTTAATGATCATTCTGGCTCTTTATCTTTTTCATTTCTATTTGTTTCACCATATAGCAAAGCCCAGAAGGTCACTTTGGTATTTACTTGGGATATTAAGTTGTTATGTAGCCAGAGTCTCTTTTTATGGAACCAGAAAGTTCTGTAGATTCCAACTCTTTCAAATCATCCTACTAAACCTTTTCCACAAGCTTGGGTGCAAAAGAAAATCGCAGTTTAGGACTGTTTACTCAAAAGAAATATCTTGTTACACGATTCCAAGGCTATGCCTGCAATTTTAACACAAGTAAGTCCCTAATCAGAACTTCCAGACCTCAGACTAAGAGGGGAGATTTTTCCTTCTCCACAAATCTTCATTCTCTCTTTCAAAAGTGTGGTTTTTTCCCCTGAGGTCCCATTATATTCTTTTCAAATTTTACATACTCCAGACAATTATTGCCTCCAATATGTCCCTTTATGCCAACCAACACAGGTATTTATTGCTTCCTTTTGAAGTAAAATGTAGTTCATTTGTCAAATGTAACTAGCGTGCTGACCAGCAACACAATCACCAGACTGACAGCCATATGTACATTATCAAATACATCAAATCTCATATACATTAATAAAGTCCTTCCCACTTCATGAAGAGAGACTGAATCAGCTACTGAACTATAGAAGTGAAATGTAAGATGAATTGGGAATAGCTTTTCTGCCCAGTCTCCAGCCAGGTAAGTATTAAACACAGAGCAAAAGAAAAGTGTGTGTGTGTGTGAAATAAAGTCATGGGCTTAACACCCATTCTCAGGGGTACTTCAATGGAAACATGAGACAATCATTCTCCAGCCTACCTTAATAATGTTGTAAGGTAGCCCCTATTTATTTGGGTCTTGGTCAATGCAGAAATGTATTTTAACACACTAGTGGTTGAAATACTGAAAAAGTATGTGCAAAGGAAGTTCACTTAGAAAATGTTAGATGGTCACCACATATCTTCCCTGCTGACATGATGGAGTCACATGTATAAACTCATCCTTTATCACACAATATATTTTATTTTTAAAAGTGTGTAAAAAAATAAATAAGCAGAATGAGACTTCAAACACACTTTACCTGCCTCATTGCAGTTAAAAATCCTTGAGGATTAAAAAACCCTGCCATCCAGAAACAGTTTGGTCGACTTTCAAAAATCCACTTGTAAAACTGGTGATTTCTTTCTAGAAGTTCAGTAAACCAGAAACCAAGAGTACTGGAAGCCCAAGATGCCTAAAAACAGTAAACATGTTTTAAAATAGCATATTCATGTCAAGAGAAGATAACTCCTCACATGGTAGTAAACAACAAAATATTAGCAAAGCATATTTGAAGATCATATTGCATATCTTGACTTTTAACCTGATGCTTAAATATTGCATCCCACTGAAACCTGAAGAAAAGTCTTTCACTCTTCAAATTCATGCCTACCATTCCATTTACGCATGCATAATGCTCTCTGTGGTAATTGTCCATTTTATTACATTTTAGCAAAGTTAGATAGCTGTTTAAACTAGGAAGAAAATAGTGTACATGTCTTTTTAACCCCAAGGTCAATAAATCAAGATAACATGATTTCTGCCAAAACTATTACGATTTTTTATTCCTCTGGAAAAAAAAAAAGCTAGGGAAAATTGATCTCAGACAACGTGAAGATATATCAATACAACTTCGAATAGTTGTGCTGTGAAGCATCTGCTTTGGTCTAGGTTTTGTACCATGAAAACATTCTGTGAGTAAAAACAAGCAACAAAAAAAACCTCCCTGTTTTTCTTTCCATCAGTTGCCATTAACAGCTCTAGTTGTCCCTGAAAATAATTCCTGAGAGTTGGAATTGTCTAGCCTGGAGAACAGAAGGCTCAAAGGAGATATTATAAATATTTATACCTCATGTGTAGAAAATGGAAGAAGATGAAGCCAGATCCTTGTCAGTAATAGGAGAAAAGGTAGTGGGCACAAGATGAAATGTCAGAAATTCCATTTAAATCTAAGGGGTTTTTTTATTTGGTTGGTTGAGGTTTGGCTGATTGGCTGTTTTTTTACTGTGAATGTGATTAACACTGGAATAGGTTGCCCAGAGAGATTGTGGACTTCTGATTCTGGAGACCCCTGCAAAACCTCCTTTAATTGACCCCACTTTCACAAGTGTGGTCCATTACAGTGCCTACTATTCTGTGATGATATGACTACAAATCTTAAACTCTAAGAATAGCACCAATGTTGTCCACTAATGTGGGTGCTATTTTTTAAAATCCATCATCACATTTTAAATTACTCTCTTTTCTCTAGCTTTTTATCCTGCCAACATGCAACACGCTGTTAAAATGGGAAATACCTGCAACCCCCACATTCATTTCTATTTTTATAAATGAAAGAAGGTTTGTTTCCACTATGTTTATTTTAGCATAAAATCTATTCCAGCAGTTGCACAGTTCCGGTAAACACTTTCGAAACACAGATTGAAAAAAAGTATTTACTATAAGTCTAACAGTTTCATCTAGCTCTTCAGAAATAGGGGTTTTTCTTCTTTCCATAAGAAGTGATGTACACCTACTTTTTTCCAGCTAGCAGGAATCCTTCCATCATACATGCAGTCTAAAGCATCCCTCAGATTTTCACTCATCACTATTGTCCCATCAATGGCAAGTTTTAGATCAGTCAGAGTGCTTCTCACTAAAGAAATTACTCTCTGCATTTGTTCAATCTCCTGTCGCAAAAATATGTTCATAGGCTGAAAAGGTCCCATGTTCTTTAGTTTTTCTTTTACCTGTAGATAGAAAACAAAAGATCCTTCAATAGAAGTGAAAAAACAAAGTTGGTCTTATGTCAAGGTTAGGCCCCAGTATGATTTTTAGGATGTAACACTTTTATTTATGGACTTAAATGGCCAGTTTGGCATCTCCCTTGAATCCTCTGCAAGACAGAAATACAGGATTTGTTCCAAGAGAAATCTAGGATGATAAGACTGGCTGTGTTTTTAGTTTAATCCATGATTTAGTTTGTATATCATTCTATGAGCTAATGTCATTTAAAGAGCATGTGGGCTGTTTACCCTATTTCAAGGCATTCAGATTTAATTCCAACAGACAGTTCCAAGGCTCACTTTGCACAAACCAATCAGGAGTAATTGCCCCTGCTACTTTGCCTCAACATAGTAGCACTATTAGCAATGCCTGGGAACTCTCACATTTCCAGGAAGTTTTGTATTCTAACCAAACTCACAGATAAATTTTTAATTAAAAGTTAGTAAAGTTAAAAAATTAACAACTGCATGAACATAACTAGAAATTTTACAGTGTCAATAACCTCAGTCAAAAGCTGATGATTCTACCTCCTCTATAGTACAAATGACAACTTCAGCACTAAGTGGTTTAATATTTCTTAAAAAGTTCTTACAAAAGCACTTCAGTCCACATTTAGTGATCTCATGATAAACATTAAGAGTCTGGTCAGACTTCTTTCCAATATATTTTGGAAGTATTGCCTGGATGAATGAATTCAAACATGCTTTCAAAAAAGTTGTTTGATTTTTCTTTTTTTATCCATAAAAAGCAAAATGGAGCAAATGTTTTTGACAGGATTTCATTAACTCACTTCATATGGTACATAACCAGCAGGAAGCTTTTCCAGCATATCATCAGCCAGTCTGGCTACAACCGCCTCTCGCGTTTCACCTCCTCCACCAGAGCTATCTTTAGGCTGAATACTGAGGATGATGTCCAATACATCTTTGGAAACTTTACTTTGGTGAGTGATATCTGCATTGGGGTGTAAACCAAACACCTCGGGTGTGTCATAAGCAGGAAGGCTCTACATAGTAAAATATAAAAGAACGCAACTAGATATGGATTTACAAGTAAGTTAATCTTAAACACCCCCCCCCAAAAAAAAAAAAACCCAAACAAAAAAACAGCATACAGCAAAACCAAATAACAAACAAAAAAAACCCCTTACATTGTAAAATAAGCTAGATTTCTTCAAACAGTCTTAGGGCAAATAACTTTCTGTGGTCTATTTGTTGTGTCACAGCCCAAATCACACCAAACAAATTCAGTTTTAACATCCATGTGCTATTTTAATAATAAGCTTGTACTTTCATATATCTACATCTTTTATTTCTGTGAGGTTGTACCCAATGTCTGGATTGCATTTTTGCCCTCTTTAATAACTGTGTGCCTTTAGGTAAATCCCTCAAGCAAACCACAGGAAAAAGAAAATATTCCTGTCATGACAGGATGATAACATTGATGAAAACAATTAGTTGTCAATAATAGATATGCAGAATGCTAGAAATCAATAAAGAATCTGTGAATAAAAGACAAAATACAGGCATTCAGAAGAAAAGACAAAATATAGGGAATCAAGAACTTATGAGAAACAAGTGATTAGCTTTTATTTACCAACCTGTATGTACTGAAGGTATTGATCCACCATAGTACATTTAGGTATGCTGTATCCTTTGTAGAAGCTGAATTCCTGATTAAATGTATTTTCATTGAACCAAATCTTTACAAAGGTATTCATGAGTCTTTTGTCATAGTCATCTGTCACACGACCACCATACTGGATCTCACCTATCATGTAGCAAACGGTATTCCAGGAGATCCCCTGAAAAGAGTATTTTAAATACAGTCACCCATTTTTAACTAATTGATGTAATTAGCATTGAAAAGGTCTATACTTTTAAGATTTAGATTTCGGGGGGTGGGGGAAGGTTTAACATACAGGTTAATACAGAAATTTAACACACACTGGATTAAAAATCTAATTTAAGTCTGCTGCCCTAATACATATCTACTTGGAATATTGAATGTTTGTGGCGAAAGAAAATTAGTTAAAAGCACGCTTGTATTTCAGTTATTAGGAAGCATCTATATTATTCCACTACTAGAAAGATCTATCATCTCAATATACCTTCCCTGCAAAAGCATTGATTACCTTCTTGGTATCCATGCGATTCAAGTGGTTTTGAATGAAGCGCACAGTAGCATTGAAATCAGCTTGATTAAACTCATAGGGTATATTCCAACCCAGAGATCCAAACTTGCGTCTTTCTTGAACAGTGGAGTGTAGAAAGGCTACAGCATACAACAGTGGTTTCCACTGTACCATTTTACTGGAATCTAGTAAATCCTGGCTGACACCTATTGATTGTAAATGGACTTAATAAGAATCACAGTGATAGTCCTTTTTGAAACTACTTCAAATCAGTGCTAAAATCTCACTCTAGAGATCTTCAGTTGGCTCCCTGCCTCTCCCAAGAGTTTAATTACTGTCCCACAAAGTGTTCTATGCTGGGGACAGTTTATAGGATGTTATTAAGTTGCTCAAATTAAAAGAGTAAACCTCAGGGAAAAAACCCCATAATTTACTAATAGCTGAATTCACATAAAGTTGCTTTCCATACAGACTCTTCGTCCTTTGTTTTATGTAATGTAAAGAACACTTGATAGCCAGCAAATATTAACATGTCATTTTTTTGTCAAAAGACAGAAGAAGATCTAAGATTCAAGCACTTTGAATGAAGATACTAGGAGCCAACATTTGAGAAAAGAAAAAGCATTTCCCGTTTTGCAGTCCAATTAGTTCTGGTAACAGAACTTCAGCAGTCCTTCACTTCTTCTTAATTTTCACCACTTCTAGCTCAAACCAGAGACCACAATGTGTGCTGGCATCATTGTGATCAGTCCCTCACACTAGCTTATAGTCCGCTTAAGCTTATATCAGTCCCTCACACTAAGCTGTAACATGACCACACAATAATACCAAAGTCCAAAATTTGGTTTTAAATCACTACCATTCCAGCACTCACCACCATATGTTCTCTTTAGCCCAGCTCTGAGCCCTTGCGGTGGTTCATTGGTAAACTTAATGGACATTTGAAGTAGGGTGATGGGGAACTGTTTGTGAATGTCAGTTGTCATCCATAGTCGAAAGCTTTCATGGACATTCTCTGTCTCTATTAGAGTGTCCATCAACTCATCCAAAAAGTCAAGTCCAAGGTGGCAGTTTTGCAGAAGTGCCCAACCTCCCTAGTTTAAAACAACAGAATATGAAGTTATCAACATCATTCACAAACTGAAATCACGCTTTGTGAGCTAAGCTGTGGGCTTTTCCTTCTGAAGGTGGTGTTAGCTTATTTGGCTTTTTCACGTAAAGAAGTGGTCCTTACTTGTCCCATCTGGTCTTCTCAATCTCTACCTTTTCCATTTCAGTACGTTTAAAACATACCTTGCCATGACTATATTGCTGACTCACACTGATAAATTTTGGCTTGCTTACATATGGGAGTTCAGGAGTAGCTCCGTAGAGCAAGCCGCTAATCCTTGTTCTTCACAAGGGTACCAGGCTTGGAAAATAGCCAAATATACATACTTAATTAATCTATTGTATCAATCAATAGGTATCAAACTTTCTTATATGAATTACCATACTACATATAGAATCTCATATACCTCTTCATTAAGAATGTATGTTGAGACAATGAGGGAAAATAACTGCATTTCGCTTAACTGAGCAAAAGGTGCTCCTCCTCCCTATATTTGAATAAATTTCTTTTCATCTGATCTGCTAATTAGCTCTTTATGACAGGTTGTTGAACAAGAACCAAGTTGTCAAGAGGCAAAAGTCAAAGAAAAACAGGTTATACAGACAGGTAAGAGGCTTATAACACATAGCAGTACTATCACCTGAGGGGCAAAACATGCTAAATTGGAACATCTCACCTTTTCTTTCTCATACAGATAATTTTGTTCTTTAATTGCTCCACGTCTCACTTGTAAAATGCCTGTGCTACCAGATGGTCCCTCCCAAGTCCAAATCCAGACTATAGCAATACAAAATACTTTCCTATACAACCTTGTTTTTCTCAAGTTTACGTAGCTATCAATAGTATATTCGAAATTAATTTTCTTGATTTAACAAAATGTGTTTGTATTAATAAAAATACAAAACTGAAAAAATGTCCTGAAACTCTTGCTGAAGAATATTTACTAGTCATGTAACCAAAAACAGAAAATCAGTTCAACTATGTTTATCAGTCAGCAATCTACAACAAAAACTCCATTTTATATGCAAAACACTCCATTTTCATTGAAAAACATCTGTACAGTATCAAAAAACTTGTTATGGCCAACTAAACAACTGAAAAGACAGTTCTATTGCTTAAGACACTTATTTATATAAATAAACATAGGTTCTTGCATTAGCATTAACTACCCACCAAACAGCTTTATTTCATGACAGGATTTTTATTTCTAAGTGTTTAATATAGCTACAAAAAGCATTCAGATTTTTGTCGCTTACATGAGCCATTGTCTGCTGTAGAAGTTTACGAGCATGGATTTCTTGCCCCTGGCCCATGGAAACACAGCACGTTTCTGTCTTTAGTCTTTTCCCCAGAGCAATAATTGAGTCCGTAGGATCAGAGCCCATGGAAAGAAAGCATATGAGGGGAGTACGTGGATCTGACTCTTCCCATGTTTTCTCCAAATCCAAGATGACTCCCTCTGCATATTTCTCACCCATAGCATCAGTGATGTATTTTCTTGCCTATATTAAAAAGAGTAAATTTAAACTGTGACCTAACCATTTAATAGTTTTCTTCCCAGTGTAAACCAGTAAGTCAACTGAACAGCAAAGGCTGATAAAAATTTATACCAGAAACAAAAATATCCAACAAGTTTGTTTTTACATGTCAACACATCATACTGTCTCTGGTGTTATTTCTTACAGCATTATAACATCAGTTAAAATTTTAAAAATAATGATTATATTACATATATCTGCATCTATTGTTATATATAATACCTATAATTACACTATAAAAAAATAACCTCTCTAAAACTTCAGAAAAAATTAATTATTTACATATCATATCTCCACTAGACAATGTGACTTCTAGTCTTAAAATCTAGAAAAAAAGGAAGAAAGCATTAAAGATGGGTTTCAAAGCTGTTAGGCCTTTACCACCTTCATGGTTAAACAAATAATGAATTAACAGTAGTAATGATGAAAATAACTATCAGTAAGTAAAAGATCCAGAGGAACAGGTGAAGACCATTGCTTTTATTTCTTTTTTATTTATCTTTGAAGTTTTTAGATTAGTTTATAAGAAATAAGAAAGGCTCTTTTGAACAGTCTTGAGATGATCTTTCTTGTACTCTTTCCCACTACAATGCTTTCATCTTGGATAAATCTTTCCCTTAATGCCTCTGGGTTATTTCTCAGAGACAAAAGATATTCAGCATTAAGCATTTGATGAACTATCAGTTTTCATAAAATCGTAAGATGGAAGTGTATCTTGCCCTCATTAACAGTAGTGAGGAACTAATTTTGCTTGATCCATTTCAGTCATATAGCACACATCATAGAGATATTCTTTATACAGTACTGTTTAACCTACTGACTTCTTCCTACGGGATTTCTCTGAATCCAATCACAATGTCTAAAGATGTGCACCATAAAATTAATACCATGCTTTTAGTGGTGCATTCCAATTTCAGTAATTTGTCATTAATTGCTCTGAATTGCCTGCAATTCAATAATTTTTTTTCTTTTGCACTGGAGAAGAATATAAAGATTAAAAGTAGGCTCCTAGAAGCTGATTTTTCTTAAAAATAGTCTAACTGTTTAATAACCTTCAATTTTATACTTATCTCCTTTTTAAATAGATGGCTTTAAATTAAAACTTTTGAACAGACTGTAATACAGATTTTTCTAAAATTGGTCTAATTCTTCCATGTAGGAAATGGTTCCTTGATTAAATTGTTTTCATATTTCCTTTTCTCTCAGACAGCTGAGTTCACTAAAATATTTTACTTCACTCTAACACAGGGACACTTCTAAAATTCCAGTGAGTAAGCAAGGACAGTGAAAAGTACCTTCTAAACTGATACAGAGATCTGGATAAACACATATGATTCCAGCAGAAATCCTATTTCCACAGTGAAATCATTGGATAATATTTGTTCATTATATACATTGGAACAACTTTGCTAACACTGCCCTGGTAACAAATGCATAAATTTTCTAAAATGAATTTCAGAAAATATAACGTAATGGTCCATTACAGGAAGGAGCTTAGCATTACATAAAATAGCACTGAACTGCAATTTATTCTAGAGATACCTAAATAGACCATGTTGGTTATACAAAATTACCTGAGCTATGGTCCTGTCAGGACACCAAGATCTGATAAGAAGAAGATGTCTGAAGCAGTCCAGAGATTGACCATAGCCACTAGGAACCAATTCTTCTTCGGGATTCTTACTATCAAACCAGATTTTCCACTGTTTCTCTTCACTGGAAATCTGCAGTTATACCATCAAAGGAATAAATCTCACTAAACAGACAAGTCATATTTGCACTGCCACTAGGTCACAAATCTTTAATGAGAGTCAGAGACACGTAATCCACACATAGGCATTTGTTTAGCAATATTAGTACACAGATTAATTAAGGCTATTAAAAATTATAGGAGTAACTTTCAGGTTTTAAGTATGGAATTACAGAACGCAACAACACCCTTATGCATTCATATTCTGAAAAAAAAGAGCTACTACTCAGTAGTTTTCATTAATGATATAATAGCATGGGAATGTCAGAACACAGATAGCTAGGCACAGACACAGCCTTGAGAACGCTAGGTAGGTAACTGCTCTGCACATGAATGAACAGAAAGTACTCTTCACATATACCAAATGCTATTTACTTACTTAGCTGCAATACACTCAGTGTCCGCTAAAACTGTGCATATAGTTATGCTGAATTCACTGAACACCCTTTCCCTAACTTTTACTCCATGTAATCAGAGAAATATTGAAATAAGCACCATAATACATAGCNAACTGCTCTGCACATGAATGAACATGTAATCAGAGAAATATTGGAATAAGCACCATAATACATAGTGTAAGACAGCACAACAGGGATACAAAAAAATTTAACAACTGAAAGAAGATTCAAGTTGCAATACATAAATTGGATAATAGCAGATGGTATCCCAATCTGAAAATATTATAATTATATAAAGTGTGCACATTCTACTTTCTTCTTATTTTCATGGGGCTTTTTAAGTCCTTTCATCAACATAGGCTGTTAAGAAGTCAGGGCCACAACTGTGAGTACCTGCTGTCACTTTCATTCTGTTCTATAAAATAAACAGTTTTCCACCACACGGTTTGATCACTACCAGACAATCACTGTCAAACGAGAGATTAATTTTAAAAAGCTCTTACATACTTGATCAAGAATATCTGAAAATTGTTCCAGTTTACTGAGCTCCACCAAGTTCAGCCAAGTCATATCCAGAATCCATTTAGCTGGCTTAGGAGGACAAGCTTTAAGGTCTAGGGAAGCACCACCTGCAAGAAATTGAACTTAGTTACAATTAGAACTGTTGGAGCCACAAATACAAACAAATAAATATATAAATAAATAAATAAATAAAGACCTATTTGGAAAATGTAAACTAGATATTAAAAGACTATTTCACATGATTAAGTTTTCCCAAACTGGAGAAAGATGACTTAATAACTAAGGACGGTCATAAAGAAATTTCTGAGTTAGGTACCATTCAAAATTTACTTTCAAATCTTATGCTTCATCTAAATTTACATAATTTTTTGAAATCCATAGCAGTTTCTCATTACAAAAAAAAAAAATCTATGTTTTACTGCAAAAGAATCAGCTTGGCTTTGGGGTCATTTCAATGTTTTTGTCTTTGATTTTTTTGTTGATGTAGATAATGCAACAACTTTGGCAATATATACATTTGCCTTCCCTGAAATTCAACTGAAACTAAAAGAAAGAAAAAACAAAATCAAAGAAAAACACCAAATACAAGAATCTAGATTTTCAATCATGAGGTTACAGGGGTTTTCTACTTTATAAAGTCATGCCATATTTTATGAAGCAGAGTTTATAATTTCATTAATTTATAATATTTGCTTATCTACCTTAAATGTAGTCTTTCTTAACCAATTTATCTTTTGAGGCTTTACTGGTTTTTTTGTGCAATGTGCCTGGAAATAAATGCTTTTTGGGAAAAGATATTCTGAAGACACAACACAGAAAAATTCACAGTTATAATCCATAAATAAATGTTGCCTGGACAATTAAGTCTCTTGGAAAGATAATACAAAATGAATTCAAACTTTCACGTGAACACAGTGCTTGTATACAGCTAATACCAAATCCATGAACATTCAGCTAAGATTCTGATATTCTTTTTTTTTGCTGCAGTTATCAAATAAACTAAAGTAGTTTTATTACAATAATAATTTTTCTAAGTCAAACATGTAGCTGGTGGTATTTGAGCAGCAGACATAAACTGTGAAAGGACACTTAACAGTAGTCCTTTCAAATTCTCATGATTCCAAAGATATATTTATCAATATTCAGTGTGCTGCCATAAATTAGAACTATCATACCATGTTGGCTGTCACCAGATCAGAAAGATAACCATGTATTCTTACAATTGACTGGCTTCTAATGTGCAAAAGGAAGAAGCAGGTTGGCTTAGAGAAATAACTAAACAAATTTTCTATAATAATATTAATGCTTTACTTAAAATTGTTCCATAGTTCCAACCTTTAATAAGTGTCAGAAATTCTTCATGCTTCACTCTGTTTCTTTGTATATCAATCTTCAATGTAAGTAACAATGTGAAGAGAAATTTGTGCTCCTCATAGAGTCCTCGGGCAGTATATTTGAACACTTCATATGTCATATGTTCAATAATATTAGTAATCCTCTTGCTGGTTATAGGGCTCTTGGTAGACCTGTCAGAAGAAAGGTCTGCAGCTGAATGTTTGCAGTTGCACACGACAAAAAGCCATAGTTTTGTATTTTCAAAACATGAAAGATAACAGATCACCAGCACAAAATATCAGACAGTAAGCTAGCAACAACTTTCAGATTGAAGGAGCAACAAAAAAAAAAAAAATTCTGATCAAGCCTTTTTGCATACATGAAAATCAATGTAGTATAATGGGTTTTAATTATCTAATGCCCAACTTTGAAGGACTGCAAGTACATTAGAAGGTTTGTTGCCTTGGTAACTAACAGACAAAATCTTGTGGTCACTTAAACCGACAATTCATGGTCAAGACTGTAAGAAGCAAGTCTTCTTTCTGATATTAGGTTACAAGAAATATTTACTGTACTACAAGCACCTCCAGGACTGGGTAACTACAACTTATTGTTAGCTAAATTACCTGGCTAGGGAGCGGTCAAAAAGCCACAAAAACTGCCGAAGAGAAGTCTGATACATGACATTGACCATGCTCATCTCAGTAATAAGGAAGTACAAGATGCTTCCTCGAGTTGCAACTGAAGAACAAGAAACAAGAATGTGTTCAAAGTATAAATGCAGAGCAGAAAACTTTAGACCTTTACAACATGTACAGTGGGTTTAATACTAATGATAATGATAACTGAAGTTCCTGAGTTAATGTATTCTTTAGTGCCCAGTAAATAATAAAATCATTCATTTAATACTCATTTATACCTAAGGGAAAAAAAAACTTTTCTGCAATTGCATACTATGTAAAGCCTAGGTTCAAATATGAGCATATCTGGAGAGCAGCTGGATGGTACACTGCAATATTCAGATTGTTCCTAGGACATATAAAAATTGTGGTTTTTCGAAGTACTGTTTGACTGTCCAAACAAATTACTCTTTACAGACTTTAACAGGAGTCATATAAAAAATGCCAAATGAACTATATTGATAATTCCAGAGAGCTTTCCTTTTTTTCTCCACTTTTTTAACATATTCACCTGCGCTGACTGTAATAACCTAAGGATAAATGATGAAGCATTCATCAGAACAGATATAAAGAGGATTTACCAATATACTGGGCCTGTAAAAGAATGTCAACATGTTGAACTCAAACATACAGTTACCTAAACACCCTAATGACTGGCACACTTGTATAAAGAGCAAGGGGAAGTCTATAAAGAGAACAGATCACTCCATTTTATAAACTCCACATGAACCATAACATTGACTATTTTCTCCATGATCACACAATATGACATTTCCTAGATATGTTTTACTTATGGGAAAACAAAGATCCTTCCCATGAATTATGGTATTTCTTATCTTATCCTACTATTTCTCCTACTCTAAGTACTGAGGTTTTAAAACATGTTCTAGCCATTTGTCTTTCATCACTACCTTCACTCACCAGGTCTATACTCTTCACGGGCTGAGTTGATCTGTATTTCAGTTTCAGCAGAAGTTTGCAGTTTCTCTGTTACTTCTTCAGCAGTCTTCTTAGTGCTAGTCAATACAGTTAGTAGACTCTCATCATCTGCCAGAGAACTCTTAGTGCTTGTAAGTCGGAACAAAAGGTTATCTTCTAGGTCCTTAATCCTCCTTTTGTTCATAGTCACATCTTGAATAAGATCAGTTCTTTCTTTCTCTAACTCCTATCGAAATACGTGATAGTATTAGGAAAGAAGAAAATCAATCAAAAATAAAAGCAAAATAAAAGAGTTTAAAAATATTGACCCTACTAAAACAGTGTAAGTGAAGAGTAACTGCAGTAATTTGCGAGTAAGAATTCCAGTGGTATTTCTGACACAAGGTCTATTACCAGGTTTCTGAACTGGGTACATAAGCAGGCATTAACAATCATTTCAACAAATACTATGGAACACGCTCATATCATGTCCTAAAAGAATAAGACATTTCCCACATTCCAAACTTGTGGCTGTTTGACCCCTGCATTCTCCTTACACTCCTAATTAATTGAAGCATTCATTTCTTTTAAATAATATCCTTTTACCTTAAAAGGAAATAAGAAAAATCATCTTACTAGTATCAGATTTAGGGGTTTTTCTTGTCACTTGTACAAAAGGTACACCAGTATCACGTAGAAAAGATTACTTTACAATCATTATAGAATAATGCAAATGCCACATAACAGAATATGTGCTTACAGATTCAAAAGATTCTGACAAAAACTGATGAAAACAGACAAGAAAACTACAGTTAACTGCATTTTAATCAACTGACGCCTCACGAAACTAAAGAAAAACAGGTAACAATTTTAGGAAGCAAGACAAGCATCATGTAAGTTTGATGAATCAGAAACCCTTTTTTAAAATACAAGCATTAAAAGAAAGCATCTAATTAAATATAATAATTAACATGCTGAGCCAAATTAAATTTCATGTTTTGCTGAGTTCAGTTCAAAAGTTTAAACATACTTTGGAGTGCAATGAATTTTAAAAACTGAAAGCTGTTTTCCACATAAGAAGAGCCTGAGAAACAAGCTGGAAACAGAATTACCAAACTAAAGTGAAGGATCCTTAGATGAAAACCTTAGTGAAAAAAACCCATCTGTTAAGCTGTTAAAATACTTTTTGCAGATCAGAAAGTGCACACATTTAAAAGTTTTCTTCATATCTTCAAATATTTCCAGTCAGAACAGTAAGGATGAAGAAAAACTAAGCCAAGTTGCCATGTACATAAATTCAAGAAACTTGCACCAAAGAGGCTATTTTGAATCCAGTTTTATGGAATTCCTTTCACAAGCAGATGACATTTTACAGTCTGTCACAAATAATGCTAGTTCTAGTTAATATCCATAAAATACAAAAGCTGCTAAATAGCTTATATCATTCTGTCACAAAATGATTCACAAGTACAAGAATTTGTTCCTTATGAATCCTGAGTCTTTTTCCAGCACAGATCTTGAAATATGAATGTGAAAATTCAAAAAGCCATAAACAGTTCTTGCATATTATAACTCCACTAGTAATCTGACATATCCATGACACTAAATAAACAAATTTTTGTCATATTTCTTAACAGCTAATGTATCAAAATAATTATATCAATAAAATATCATGTTATACTACATTCAGACATATATCAAGTCTCTCAAATACAATTATTCCATGAAACAGAGTAGAATTAAATTTATACAGGTATACCAACGGCCCTTTGACCTTCTTATGCTTCACTTACATCTTGGAATTGGTTTAAGATTCCGATGGAAAAGAAGAAATCAGTACCAGCATTCTTATCAATAATCAGTCAATTCTGAGAAATGTATTTGACACAGATTTTACTAATGAGCATACCAAACAACACAGTAGCACACAGTTAGACTTTGCAGAGACTTCAAATGATGAGGTGTAAACACTCCTTTTCCTTCTTGCATGTCTAAATCTCATTCATTCTAAGACCAGAACTATATCAGAGACAGTGGAATGGCAAGAAGGATAGAAATGTGCATACAAACATTGAAGAACATTAATTTGAGAGAAATAATCGCTTCTCTTTCTGGGACAGAAGTACCTCACATACATTCTAACACTGGATATCACAAAGCAGCGATACTGCTCAAATCATTTGGCAAACTGCCTCATGGCTAAACAATTCCATCATTTCCCTACCAAAGAAAACAAAAGGTAGCAAGAATCCAGACACTTAAGAGAGGAATGCCCAAATTCCCAAAGATGTGTAATTAGGTATCATAGAAAAAAAAGTATTGGATCACAGGATATTTCAAATTGACTCTTCAGGAAACCTTGAACCACAGGATGTATACACAGAGGCAAAGTAAATTGTAAAGTGGTACGTATATTCTATAGAACTCCCCCTGCCTGTTAAGTGGTCCACTTGTCATTTATCTAGCAAAAATATCCCCCAGGTGGTCTCAAACAAAACAGTAGTAAGTATACCACTCTGAGAATCTGTTCAGAAAGCATAGTATGTCCATTCCCTCTTAGTGGCAAAGAGACCATCAGATAGTAGAATAATTTTAGTTTGGACAGCACCTACAGAAATTAACTAGTTCAACCACTCTGCTCAAAGAAGGTCTAATAATGCAGTTGCTCAGGGCAATGTCCAGTTGAGTCTTGAACCCTCCCAAGAATGGAAATTCCACAAATTCAGAGGGTAATCTGTTCTTGGATCCCTGGGTAATCTGTTCCTGGTTTTGACCACTCTCAATGTAATTGTTTTTTCCTAATATTTAATTAGAACTCCCCATGTTCCAACTTGAGTCTGTTACTTCTCAGGTGCTTTGCACCTCTAATAAAAGTCAAGCTCCTCTCTTTCTGTGCCTTCCAAGCAAGCATACAGAAACTGCAATGACTGGAAGAATTTGTTAATAAACTGACTTACATCTGAAGGAATGTGCTGTATTGCAAGGCCCAAGAAGTGAGGTTTGGCATAAGGCTTTGTGAATATACACAACACAGCATGTTTCAGATAAACAGTGATAATTTCATTACATAGTGGGTTGTCAAGTTGTCAGTGGTTGAAGCAAAGCTGATGGTGCAATGAACCTGTCTGACAAAATATAGACCGTCACAGAATGAGTGTGATTTCTCTCATGAGATCCATGGACTCTTTGGGAATGAAATGCAACTACTTGGCATGAACAAGATGACTGAGGCCGTAAACGAGAAACATCTTACATTTGCGGGGGCAGAGGACGTGGTGTTGGAAGAACAGAAGAACCTCAACAAATGCCACAGTAAGGGAATAAAGACATTCATCTCATTCCTCTCTAGTGAAAGTAACCTGGAACTATTGCCAAAACCTTAGTAAATAGATGCATTGTGTCTCTTAAGTCATCAACATTGCATGATTTTATAGCTACAGGGATTAGGTGATCAACAGTTTAAAAATTACCAATCAGCCTCCTTCCAGAACTGTTGGTGGCATGTTGATTGGGATTGTCATCCTGAACTTGGGACTTCCTCAACTAATATATCTGCAACATCAAAATTAGTAGGTTTCCCCTTGGAGCAAGGAAGTAGCTAAGTCTGAATCCTTTTCACCAGGTTACGTTGCCCTGAGCTCCACAGTGTGTAGACAGAACATCCATTTTTATTCCAAGCCCTTTTCCTTTTCATGGGCGATTCTCATGAGGTTTTAACTCATTGAGGCAAAAAAAGTAAGGTGAACACGATAAGGTTGCAACAATAAAGAGAAATAGAATGTAATTGTTGAATGAGTCAATTTTTAAAAAAAAAAAACTGCACCAGTTTTTAAACCATCGCATATAGGTTATACTAAGAATAATCACAACAGAGAGAGCCAGAAAGTTACCCTGCAATATGGGAATAGAAAGTAACAAATTAAAATTAAAGTAAAGCATTCTAAAGGTAAATCTAAAAAGTACAGCCAGGAAAATAGATACAATCGATTCTTTTACCTGTTTCTCTGTGAGAATGACTCTGCCTAAGAGCTGATTTTCAAGACCTTTCATTGTCACAGTAAAGTCAATTATGGAGGTTCGAGCACTAATTTCAGGAGAGTAACACGGATTTGACAGTTTTGTAGTAATGTAAAGTCTGAAGCCATCCATAACATCTACTTCCTTATCACCAACTTTCACCTTAATAAAAGTATTAAAAAGAAGTCTTGAAATATCAAGAACCAGTACACACTCTCTCAGATACTGCATATAGGAAAAAAGGCTACATTTTTCTGTTTAAAGACATAAAAATAATTTCAGATTATACATCTGATGAAAACAATTTGCTGAGAATATCTATGGACCACTTGAAGTGGTCCATTCACAGATTATTTTAATTTTTTTAAATTGTCATAAGGAAAAGTATAAGGAACTCTATACGTTAAATATATTGAGCATTTGTGATCTTAAACTCTACCTTTTTTTTTTGTATTAGCATTAATTAACGTTAAATTACTTTAATATTTCGTAGTCCTACATTTATTAGGAGTTATTTTGTTAAGGGCAAAGGTGGGGGGACGGGAGGGAAGGGGCATTTCCGCTTGTTTGCTTATTTGTTTTATTTTTACCTTGTTAGCTGAACCTGTTTTA
This sequence comes from Pachyramphus minor, assembly GCA_013397135.1. Taxonomy (NCBI): domain Eukaryota; kingdom Metazoa; phylum Chordata; class Aves; order Passeriformes; family Tyrannidae; genus Pachyramphus; species Pachyramphus minor. The sequence continues at coordinate 987,680 of VYXB01006407.1, read as the reverse complement.
ATGATGTTTCTTTCCAAAACATTATCAAGTGCTGGGTCAAGCTCTTCTCCAACATCTTCTACTAAAAGAGGTCTTCCCAAAGAAAGACTGTCTTCTAAGTGATTTCTAAAATACTTGTGATTCAAAGAAGTGATCTAAAAATATGAAGAGACCTATATATTATGGTATGACCAGTTACCACGCTTTATGGTTTTTTAATATTTATAAATTATTTCATTTTATTTAAATTATTGCCAAGAACAATTATCTGATGAGTTGACTAGTATTAAGCTGAAGACTGTGACCACAAGAAAAGGTAGTATCAAATTACCATATTCTCTCTCAGATTCCATGGAACCAAACTTCTATTTTTCAACTGCAAAAGCAGAAACAAAGCAGCACTGAACACTTGCAGTTTTTATATCCTATGAGTGCAACTGCTCAAGAATTTCACAGTAAAGATTCACAGAACCTTTTAGCACCTTCCATTTTATCCTGGATAACAGCCCAAAGTCAAACTGCATCAGGGTCAATTCCAAGATCAGGGCACTTCTGGGTTGTTTTTTTTTTCCTCCTTGAAAATTAGGTGGTTATATTGAACAAGACCTTAAACAGTCTTTGCTTTAAAAGGTAGTCTTCAGAATAACCATGATTAATTTTTAACATGTGCACAAAGCACATTCAGTTTAGATTTTAATAAAGCTGTAAACAAACTAAAAATCATTTTTAACATAACTAGCTAGGCATACATTACAGGGTTCCACACCAGGATAAAATCAATATGAAACTGGTAGCAATACTTTCAGAGCCACTCTATTATCACCCCTCAACCTGCTTTTTATGGTTTTCAGGCATTTTTTTTTTTTAAGGTGTAATCATAATTGTAGAAAGCAAGGACTTTCTTTCTCATATTTTCATGTTTGCATTGAACTGTTGTTTCTTGCCTCAGACTGTACGTTGTGGTACTACTGTCTTCCTTGTAAACTTGCAGAATACTTAGCACCTGACCTCCATACTAAGACAACAGAAATTAACGATAATTTCTGATTAAAAGATGATAAAAATATCATGTTGTGAACCTTAATTTTAAACATTTAGATGAAACTGTATTAATCAACTAGTTGTTGAGCTTTTCCTAACACTTACAGTATTCTGCAAACATACTTATTTATCAGACATTGCCCATCCAGACAATTTTCCAACAGTTTATGTTTCATTAAAATAAATTCATTCTATAAATAGAATCACTGCTGCTAATAGGCTTCAAATGTACACTTTCATATCTAGCCAAATCTCAAATGTAACAAAATATATCTGAGATGTCCTTTATATCCAGACTAGATATTTGATATAAACGGCATTTGCTAAGCATTATGTAAATCACTGAATTATAATATTTTGTAAGCTAAGAGTTTCTAGGGATTATGAAAGCACCAGCATTCCTATTACCTGAAGTTCATTTCTGCCTTCCTTATTTTTAATCCAGATTTTACCCTGTGCCTGTGGATCAATTAATAAAGGATAACGAGATGCTTTAGTGACAATGATTCCATTCTGTATGGATAAGTCATCATTTGGTAATCCTTGCAGGTTCCATTCACTTATAGTTGGAACATCAGTCAACATTTCTATGAGGTTCAAGTTGTAACAAAAGGGTATTTTTCGGTTTTTCATTTCCTTCTGCCAGTCATTTAATAGCAGACTGCGGAACTCTTGGTTAAAAGGACCAGAATAGGACAGAAAAGCTGTAGCCAAGAGTACATCACCTTAAAGACAAAAAGAAAAAAAAAAAAAAAGAGAGAAAACAAAGAATTACAACTTTTCCAATTCTATTAACAAGTGAGCTGTTCCCTTCCCTAGCTGTTACATGTTTTAGCTGGTAACTGAAGAACATACTTTGACCCCTAAAGAAGGCAAATCAGCCTTTTTCCCAAGGCTCATCACATAATAAGAAAACACTACATTTCAGCAAAGAAAAAAAATACTATATCCTATATCCGTTTACTATATATGCAACTTTAGGAAACAAGAGATGGGCATCGGGCAGCTTGCCAAGAGACACCACTGTTCCAAACACTAATCCTGCACAAGCAGGACATGGAAGAATAAAGTTACTCATAAAATTCCAATTCCATCATTTCCTTGTACAATCAGGAGAACAGGCCTAAACAATATTTTTGGGGGGAGAAAAGAACTTTTATTACAAGTAATAATTCAATTAAATTAATTGGAAATCAATTACAATTACGAGTACTGCTAATAAAAATTGTAACAGATGAAAATATGGAGGTATTAAGTATGACAGGTTTTAATCTTCTGTTCAGCTTCAAAATTTTCCCCCTAAACTTTATGACACCCTAGGCTAGGGAGTTTTTGTATCTCTGAAGAATGCAAGATTCAAACTTGAGAAGATAAAATACTTTCATTCTGAGCCCTAATACTTTTTAGACATTTTCAAGTTATCTATGAAAAATCCTTGATGAGTTTATTGGGAAGGTAACCCACATTTTTAATAAGGTAATACACATATACACATTATACCAGAAAATAAAATACAACCTAGCTACTGTAATACAACCTATACAACAATATCTGATTTTTACAGCCTTTCAAGGCAAAAGTCAGAGAAGAAACCTCAGCCCATAGTAAAGGACAAGATAAAATTCATTTATCGACCTAACTTATAAACTAATTATTTATTACAAAGTCCTTTAGTTTACAAGTGCAAATTTATAAAATAAAAATTAACTTCTAAGAAACAAAAGTTTTATGAACATTAGTAGTTACCATTACAAATATTGATTTCTACATATAAATGTCAGTGCCTGAATATCAGTCTTCCTCTCTTCCATGTGTATTCTCGGTTATACACATTTTATTGGCACTTGTTAACATATTACTCTCTTTGGACTCTTGCCTACAAACATCAGTCAGGTTAAAACACTGGTGTCCCAAATACGTTCCACCACATTCACAAAGTCCATTATCTTTTTTTTTTTTTTAAAATATGAACTTTAGCCTCATATTGTATTTTTCACCTAACAGTGCTTTAGCAAGGCAATTAAAACAATTAACCTCATTTTAGCAACAAGGACCTAAATTACAAAGGAAAAGCTTGAAACTTCAAATGTTTTCACTTTCACTCAAGAAACTCACAAGTTCCAAGACGTGGAAGCAAACTTACCAACTAGCCTCTTGGTTTGCATGGCAAACTCTTTACTCTGTTCCGTCCACCTCTCTTTTTCACCTGCTAAGCCACTTATAAGACTTGATGCAGTTTGCATTTTATGTCGGCAGCGCTCAGCATCTTCCAGCAAAGTCTAGAGAAAACCATACACCAAGAAAAACGGTTTACAGTCATGTATCTGATAGGCCAGAAATATCTCTTTATCTAATGAAAACAGTCGATAAACGACAGCTTAAAAGTATATTCTCAAACATCTATATCACCATGCAGAGAAGGAGGGAAAGTCAGATGGAAAAAATATATCAGGACAAATTATAAACATCTCTCAGAAACAAGATACAAATTCTTAATATTTCTGTTCTTAACTTTCATTTTGGCATAGTTGTTAAATAATATGTAAAATTCCTGATACCTATTAATTCTTGGGGAATTATACCCAGAATTTCAAATACATTATACACAGATATACCTTTTGAGGAGATAGGAAGGAAGAGGGAAGATTAGTGGCAGAGGAGAGAGGTAGGAATCAAAGAGGCAGTATTCAAAAAATATCTATCTCTTATCTGCTCTTCAACCACATTTCCAAGGAATAACAGTGAAATTGAAAGAATGTATTAAGTACTCTTAAAATAAGGGTAGAAACTACTTTTCTGAGAAGAGCAGTTCACCTGTTTTTCTCTCATTGCAGTCTCATACTCTGCCTGCACAAAATCTAATTCTTCTTGCTTGGCTCCCAGTTCTTCTTGAGCTTTCTGCAGATCCAACATAGCAGTGTTCAGGCGATTCTCCTGAATTGCCAAATTAGCCTATGGAGCATACAAACATAAAAGTGTATTCATGCATAGAGAATCCCAAATCTCTTGCTAGAATGTATTTCAAAGAGCTTTCCTGAACTACATTTAAAAATAAAATTGTTCTTTGGAGTTTCATCATTCAGCAAAACTTTTTATTTGAATTTTACAACAAACTAACTTCCTATTGCATGCAGATAGCTGAAGTTAAGCAATTGGTTTAACATTGTTGTGGGTTTTACCAGCCCCCCCGGGCTGAAATGGTCAGGCCCAGGTAGATTTCCGGAGAAAAAGCCAATCAGAAGTTTTAGTAACGCCTCTGCTAATGACATATTTAAGAAAACGGAAGAGAAGTTGTTGTCGCAGAAGAAATTAGAAGCAGCCATGTAGGAGGGAAGCAGCAGGCCCCCGAAGTGGGGGGCCAGGCCCCTCTCCCCCTGGCCTTGGACCAGGGGCAGGCATGGCATTGAAGTCTCCCCAGCCAGGACGTGTAACAGTGGAGAAACAAACTCCAGACAGAAACTGCTCAGCTGAAACTGCCCAGCTGAAACATGCTGCGAGGATTCCAGCCCCGGCAGAGAGCAGAGGAGGACTTCAGATAACAGAGCTTCCTTCATGGTCAGTTCTAGCAGGAGAAAACCTGAGATGAGGGGGGAGTCTCCCCCACCTCCCTACAGCAGGGGAAAGGCTGCCACCTTTAGAAGATAACTGGGGTGCACAGAGACCTCCAGCAGTTAATGAGGCAATTTGTCCCAGAACAGACGAGTGCCCGAAGAGGTTGAGACCTTTGTGAGAGGTCTAACTTGAAGCAGAGTCCTGCTAGAGACCTGTGCCCTTGGAGAGAGGGATCTATGCTGGAGGAAGTTGTCTCAAGTAGAACTTGTAGTCCCAGTGAGAGATCCATGCTG
>VYXB01006407.1:971843-982759 GCA_013397135.1 Pachyramphus minor | reverse complement strand
TCAGGAGCCCGGCTGTATCTTCCTAGCCTCTGGTCCTGTCCTGAAAGGAGGAGGGGCAGGTCCAGCCCTGAGATGGACATGCAGCAGAGCCAGCTGAGAGAGGGAGAGAGAGCGAGAGAGCTAAAGGAATTTCCAGCTACGACACACTGAACCTGTTGTCCTCAAGATAACAGAAAAGACACTTTACAAGTGCTGCAGTAATTGTTTCAAAGGAAGAACCTTTCTTTCCCCTTAGACTGATATAAAGTGGGAGGAAATGCTTTTGTAAATACTTATGATGATTTTACCAAAAGAAGACACCTTTCTCTTTAACTGAAAAAAAGCAAAGAGAAATGTTTTGTTAGACCTGGTACTCAGCCAAATGTCCAACTCCACAGAAAAGGGACCTTTCCACCTCCCTTGCTTTCCCGAGGCAGGGGAAATAAAGACTGAAATCCTGAGACGAGCTGCCGAACTCGTAAATAACAACCTAACATTCTTTTCATAAGATAAGCTAGTTTAATTAGAACTGTTGCAGTATATGTTATTTCTTAGTTTTTATCTCTCTAGTAATAAATTTTAGTATTATATCCCTTATGTCGAGCCTCTGTTTTATCTGTATAAAACCTCTCTCAACTTATAGTAATTGTGTGGAGGGGGGAGTTTGAGGAAAAGGGTTGATCCCTGGTAAAACCCATGACAAACATCAATTAGAAAAAAATAATTGGAAAAACTTCTGGGAATACCATTCATTCTTCATCTGACACAAAAGTTACTCTGACCTAGCTTACAGAAAAGATGCCACTAGAAGCCTATTCGATATCTTTAACCAATATGCTTTGTCTAACTACAAATTTTGCTTCTCTCTTGGTCTATGCTATTGTAAATACAAGTTATTCTGTGTTAGAATCATGCTTGACCATGTTCTTCCTGACTTTTCTTCTAAATATTTAGGTCTGTTTTTCTCTGAATAACACTGATGAACAGAGCCTCTGTACAGTCTGCTTATGAACTGAGATCTGGAACATTAAACGAACCAGATCGAGGAGTGTTTTCCTACTTAATCCTTAATTAAAGTAAAGCAATTGTAACAGTGAATTTAACCAGATGACAAATATTTCAACCCCATTCAGAAGACGTCCAGTGACATAAAACTCCACAATCTCTTTCATAATTTTGTTGACTTACAATTGCAAGTACATTTGAAACATATTTTACTGCAGAATTCCAACGTTGAAGATAATAAATTCCTAGAGAGACAAGCACCAGCTCAAATAAAGCAGACAGCATTTCCAGCAGATTAAATTCTCAAGTGCAAACAGGTGGGAGGAGAAGGAGAAAAGGGTGTTTGGGACTGACTAACAGACATACCTTTAAGGGTAATACTTCTTTGTTGATGGAAAAAAATACAGCCATAGCTTTGGTCCATGAGCAAAGGCCAGCAACATTCCCACATACTCTCTTAGCTGTCTCAATGTTGTAGTCTGCCATTTCAAAATAAGGGCTCAAAAGTTCTACCACTTCTTCATTAATTGTATCCTTTGGAAATTGCTGAAAAAAAATTTAACGAGTGTAATATACATATTGTATGTAACAAATGTAAAATATACATGTCTTTCAGAACACACAGAACACTAGGAAGATCACAAGTGTTACTGACAAATAACTAATATAAATTCTTTGTCTCATGCACCTTTGAGAACTTTACAAAGTCATTCAATGCTGTTCTATATTCTTACAAAATGGACAAGTTTGCCTTCATTTATGATCTTTGTTATTTTACACTCACTATTACCATTACACAGCTAATTGTGGATACAAAGTATCACTAATATTCTGCTTGAAGTTCCATTTTGCTTAAGACAGAGTAAGTGTCTTAGCAATCTTCAAAAACAAAAGGAAATGCTTAGCTTTGGTTCATAAACATACATTCTACAAGACAGTCCTTTCAAAGGGCAAGCCAGCTATCTTATCCTTAAATTACATTATCTCATTAGTGAAATGTATTTCAATTTAAAGAATTTATTTTGACTCTCTCTTATCTCCAAAAAACATAGTTTCTATTTTTCCTTCTCAAAAGCTCTAAATTTTCTCCCTCAAATTTATTTGCAAGGCATAATGAAAGTCTATCGCTGACAAACTTGAAAAATAGCTGTTCCCTGAAGCACAAACAGGTTTAGTTATGCACAAGCAAAATGAAAGGTTGAAGCCCTTCAGTAAATCAAAAATCCTTACGAGTAGATGCCATGTAAATATTACATAAATAACATCTATGGTGCTACCAACCATACAAAGCTGGTCAAGCCTGCAATCTGTGATTTCCCATTAGATCAGTGAGGGATTAAGTAAACTCAAAAATCAGAAATCAGTGATAACATCTAGTGGGGCAGGACAAGGTACCATTTATTCCAACTAGATGAACTCTAATATTATTAGTTTAAGTTATGAAAACGGATTTGTTTAGCAGTTACTCTTTCCATTTCCCTAGACTCACACTGTGGACCTGAAATCCCCAAAATTTAAAAAATTCTGGTTGCGTTCACCCTAGTACTCAACTATTCTTTTGTAAGCCAGTGCACAAGTTGTAATGTTGAAAATTAATGAAAAGCTTTATTGAAACAGACAAGTAATGTCTATTCAAACCACATGCTTAAAGCTTTGAATCATTTGTCACTGAAAGTAATTTCATTGCCTTACTTAGGAAAAACTATAATTGACTTACGAAAAAACTTTGCCAGAAATATTCAAATTTATTTCATTATGACATACTTATTTTTAAGCCCTTAACATTTTGGATCGATTGTGTGTGTGATTTCCCTTGCACATTTATTCTCCTATGAACACCAGGGAAAACATTGTCCCTTATTTTCCTATATTAAAAAAAAAGTACATGAAAAAGAAGGTTTCACAACCACCTGCAGGTTCTGCAAGAAGTTCCCTGCTGTCATAAGTTTCAAAGATTCTTGCCACGAAGGGACAGTGCAGCGCTTTTCCTGATCAATTTTCACACTGTTCACTTTACGCTGGAAGAGCAGTAACACACAGTCCATGATACGCATGATGAGGTGGGGAGGTCGTCCCAGTGTGCGCACAGTGGCAATGTCTGTAGGTTTTATTGTCTGTGAATTTAAAACAAAGGGCAAAGCAATTACTGTTATTGTTTGTTTAATAAGACATAGAGCAAGCTCGCCAACAGTCTTAAGCCATGGGAGAAAAAAAAATATTTATATTTACACTTTTACGTCAAAAAAGCATGAAGCTAGAAGGACCCTCCAACCAGATTTTCCCTACTAACTCCTATCAGCTACTAGGAAACCTCAGCACAGCACCTCCACAGCAGCACCTAACAACTTAAAACTACCATGTATAGTTCTGACAAAGTGAAGAGCAAAACAGAAACATCTTGAGATTTTACTGATTTTTTTTTTTTAAATGTATACATATTGACCAGGATCTGAGTCTAGAAAGGAAAATGCATTCTGCTGACATTTGGCAAATGAAGGTGAACTAAGGAAACCAGTGAGAAGGCCTGATATATGTATAGATTTTCACCTTCTGATCCATCTTACTGGGAACATTCCTGGTGTAAAAGCAGGCCCGTGAAAAAAATTCATTATAATAATGTATGAAAACTCAGGCTCTATTACGTAAGGACAAGTAAGCCTAGGGTGCAAGTCTAATACTGTAACTCAAAACTCTACTGTAGTTATGAATCAGAAAGGTTTATGAGAAAAGTCTACTGAAGATGTCTCAAAGAGTTCAGAGTTCAGAGCATTCTGAGTTGGAAGGGACCCACAAGATCATCAAGTCCAACTCTTAAGTGAATGGCCCATACAGGGATCGACCCCACAGCGTTGGCTTTGTTAGCACCATGCTCTAACCAACTGAGCTAATGACAAACAACTGTCACTTTAGCACATTGATTTTTAGAAAACAAACTTTTTTTCTGTGTGAAGTTAGCCACTCCCCTGGCCCTTAAGTGCTCTAACATTCAACTCATTCATACAGTCACTGACTAAAAATTACTGTACTTCTCAATGATGTTATACAACAGAGTCATTTAATAACACCTTATGCTGTTTTTTTAACTCTCCAGAGACTCTAACGGAACTTTTACAATAAAAATTATTATTTTACAATAAAAATACAGTAAATACAAAACTTTATATGCTCTGCTGTAAGAACTCCAGGTTACAATTTGATAATTATACCTGTGTAAAGTCAGACTTACTCTCAGTTNATATGCTCTGCTGTAAGAACTCCAGGTTACAATTTGGTAATTATACCTGTGTAGTCAGGCTTACTCTCAGCTTGTAAAATTTCATAGAAAATTTCATTAGAGAAAGTGCACCACATACAGAGCAAAAAACACTGAACAGTAGTAACTGCTGGCGGGCAGACACACTCTAGAACAGACACATCTCTGAACAGAAGCTTTGCTCATTCACAGGCAATTTAATTGGTTCGAGTACATGACAGTGACAAACAGTAAGCAACAGGTCACTGCAAGTGTTATGACACCTTGCTTCTAGCCTAGCACATGCCTCACTGGGAATTCATGAAAGCAGATTTTAATTACTTGTGTCTATGCTTCCAGAGTCGGATTGTAAATTATTGTAAATTATTGCAGATTATCCAGATCACCTTCCTTCTGATGGCCTTATGTTTCCCTTCAATGTTTTGCTGCTCATTGGGTTCAGTGTGCACCAAATAATTCAGCAGAGTTTTTCCAGATTTCTGTGTGGGAACTTTAATTAGTGTTTCTTTGTGACTGTTAGGAAATTCATCCCAGCCTTTTTTGCTAGCATCCAAATTGTGGCAAACTGTTGCATTTAATTTCTATTTATTTATTTACTTAGTTATAGTTGTGCATTTAGTGTGCTATTTTTATTGCAGGGCAAAGTGCATCTAAGTTTTATTGAACTTCAACAATTCTTACTCAAACTTTAAAAAATTAATCTCACTATATGTTTAGAAATGCTTATAAGCTGTTCTCTACCTACCTGTCTTTTAACAGGTAGCATTTACCATTCCTAAAATATGTAAAAAATTGAGTGAAATAGCTAACTGCAATTTTTTTTTTTCATCTGGGTAGTGACCTTTATATTTACCAAATATTTTAATAGGCTTTTGTTCAAACTGCAAGCAGAATTCTACTTCTATTGGAACCCCTAGATGGAAATTTGCAAACCAATAATGATTATGAGATCTATTTTTTGAACGATGCAGGCTCATACAGAGAATTTTCTTCCTTAAGGGAATTTTCTGAATGATGAAGCAATGCTGAGAATACACACATACATGCTGATAGGTTTGCTTTCACGATAGTTTACTGTTCCCCTTTAGACACAAGAAAAGCAACTTATTATAGAAAACACAAGAATTTCAAGATTAAGCCCAAATACCTTTCTCCATTGTGAAGTCTCACAATAATGCACAATAGTGCTCACAATAGTGTAGCTTTTTCGTATAATTGGATTTTCATTTATTAGCACCCTACATTTCACCAAGAGCAGTATTGTTTTGGTTCAGCAATTTTAGTCGAAGTCAGAAAGTAAACTGTAATAAGATGTAGGACTGGACACAGAACACTGGTGCTCTCTTTATACCTCAGACACTGACCAATTAACATTGTTTGGGGTTTTTTCACTTGTCAGAATACTTGGCCACCACTGAGTCAGTTGTTTTGCTGGGGTTTTTTTCCCCATTTTCCTGTAGCTAAGTATCAGTACACAGACCTGTTCTTATTCCACTCTTACCAGCTGTCATGTCATCAGCCAGCATTTAGACTTTTCCACTCTGCCCTTTAAGAACCACAGCAGTCAGAGATTGTTAAATAACTCTCCCTCAAAGTGAAGTCATACATTCACAAGATCCGTGAAAACTTTTCTATACTATCTAGACTATCATGGCATTCCTTCAAGTCAGTCTTTAACCATCACAACCGCTGGCAGCCTCTAAAGTAGAAAGGAAAAACCTTCCAGTAAACCTACATTAAAAACTTTTATTTATTGTTTTGAGGGTTTTTTTCTTCTAAGTTTTTTTCTTTGTTCTTCTCAGTTTCTTGATATGCCAGCTCCCTGCAAATCTCTAATAAGTATACTTCAGATTTCCACTATTGTTGCTCACAGCAAAATGCCTTGAGGAACATTCTTGTACAGTCAGCTGAAGAGGCATTAAAAGAAAATATTATCCAAGATCAACTAATATTAATATTTTCATCTTAAAGATACGGACAAAGTGCTATCATTCTATCAAAAAAGCTTTACAAAAAGAGTATTTTGAAAGAAATGAAGTCCCATGGTGAATGCTAGAAATATTGGTAATGCCACAACTCTTTGGAAAAAATAATTTTATTTTTTTAAGAAGACAGAAAATAGTGCACCAGTAAACCTATTCAAAATACAATTTATTTGTGAAAACTTAACATAGAAAGTTTAGATTTGGATGGAATTATAACTGGTTTTATATGGAAAGCACTTCTTCACTCATTGCACACGAGCTGTTTAATAACAGTATCAACATACTGGTCCAATATCAACCTGTAACACAACATATATCAACTACAGTTTCAAATGAAAGTTAAAATTGCCCTTGTCTGAAAACTGTTCATTTGGGGTTTGATATTCATGTAAAAAAGAAAAACAAACTTGAACCTTAACAGCCTCAAAATACATATGTTTATTTGCATGCATTTTCTGTCAACTGAAGAGCTATGCCATGCACCTGCAATCTTATATTTCAAAGACACCCATCCTCTTAGTAGTAAAATAATGTTATACATGGTTGAAGTACTAACCTGTAAGGCTGCTTCTGCCTCTTCCAAAGCAGGCTTAGCGGCTTCTAACTTCTCTTCAGCAATGGTTTTGTCAACTGAGATACTGTCTACAATAGCTTGAGCTTTGTCTTTCACTTTCTGAACTTCACCCTTCACGTTCTCAGCAGCCTGTGCTTTTACTGTAACTTCTTTCAATACCTAGAATGTGAGTAAACCCATATGCCAAATATTAAAGAAAACACCTAGTTAAAAGAATGTATTAATTTTTTTTGTAAAATTGTATCAGTTCAAGTCCAAAACCTGAAAAATCAAATGATAACTTTCTACAAGATCCCTTATTTTCAACACTTCACTTTACTTGACTGATCTTTTCAAAACAGAAGAAATAAAAGGAGGAAAAAAAAATCAAACAGCAGTACACTTTGAAGGCTGTACATACCATGTCAGCTTTTTCATTGGCAATTTGAAGTTCCTTTTCTTTTACTTCCAACTCTCTGCTTAGAGCAGCCACTGACTCAGAGGCCTCTTTCAATTTTTCCAGTCCAGTATTTATTCTGGAGTTAAAAAACAAAATATGAAGCACCTAATTCCCTGTGTAATTTACACTCCATTTTCCAAATTATTCCATCTATAGAATGAATTGCATCAATCAGAATGAACAGTAGCAAAAGATGTTTTACACCAAAAATAAAAGCTGGACAGGAACTTTCACACAAGTGTCTGATGTCTTCAAAATCAATAAAGTGAACAATAAAGCACATGAATAAAGTCTGTGGCTTGTAATTTTACCCACTTCTAATTCAAACTGTGTATTTTTATCATTGCATAAAAATCCTATCTGTTGGTTCCATATATGTCACCGTCCCTGTTGAGCTCCAAACTGGCACCCAAAAGACTGAGTTCTATACAGCAGAAAGCATTTTCACTAAAATTCTGAGAAATATATCAAATCACAATTTCTTCTTTGAAGAGAGTACTGAAAAGAAACCAAAACAACGAGAGTAACAGAAAAATAGTATTGCAATAAGATCTCTCTAATTTAGCATTAATTAGTGCTTTTTCTTCTATCAAAAAGTAAGTCTTCACTTGCGACTTTTCAGACAAGTTCAAGTGGCCTCTACAGAGAGTGCTATTGCAAAGGCTAAGCAGTACTTGGACATCTGAACAAACACAGGTGAACAGACAAAGTTTAGCACGTGCCATACCATGCAACTAAGGTACAAATGTTAAGTGAATCAAACTGGCATACATGAACTAACCTGGTAAATTTGAAGGCAGAAAACAGGACCAGAACACACTGTTTTACAATTCTGCACCCATAAGGTGACTCAGATTTCTAACTCAAATTTATTTTGGAGCCAAAGAATGTTTCAAAATTAAATAAATAGTTTGAGTCTTTCTTAAAGGTTTCCAGCTCTTTTTGACAATCTTTCAAAATTGAGAAGACTGTTTTTCTCATGGGTGAAACCAATTGATACACTAAATGCTAATTTTACATCATAACTGAGTGTTTCTGACAGGAAGATATACCTCCAAATAGATCTCATTAGTTTAACAAAGCATCTGAAAAGAGGAATGAGTATATCAAAAGCACTTTAATAATCTACAATTATTAAAAAAAAAAAAAAAAGGCTCAGCAATCTAAGTGAGGCTCTATGATCACAAAACCAAAACCACCAAGGGTACATCTTACATGTCCATATCAAGAGGACACAACTGTTCAGCAAGAAAACAAAAGATGCTCTCTGGTAAATTCAATGCTATCGTGAATATATTATGAAATTACATGTAGATGTTTTATTTTACTCACTAAAAATACATGGGAATAATTTATATTCACCTCTTCTCTGACCACTCTAATTTTTTATACACCACTACTCTTTTTTGCAACTCCAAATATATATAGTCTTTAACTTATATGGCAAGAGCAACTATAATACTTGATCAAGTTATACCTTTACACAATTTTAGGAATTAACCACCTTCTTGCTATGCAAGGAGACGAGCCATGCATTGAAATGAGATGTATCAGAATACACCTACCTGTGGAAGGAAACTACAGAAAGACCGTAGTAAAGTGGTTAGTTTACCTGTTTGCTAATGTTTGCACCTCAGCATGCTTTTCTCTGTATGTGGTTTTATACCCCTGAATAAAAGACAGGTAGGACTTGGGAGTCACATGTGTAGAACGTCTGTATCTTTGAAAGTAATCAGAACACTTTTCTGCCACTCCATCCTGGAATGAGCCCATACACTGCACAATTTCCCTCTTTGTATCAGCAGTGCAGTCCATATCAAATGAGGACAGGAAATGTTCAGATACTTGGGAGAGAAAGAAAACCTAAATGGCAGTAAGTGTTCAGGAAAACATCTTAGCTTACAAACAAGGCAATATAAAACATGTCAGCACATATTATGTTGGCTTTCACCCGGTCTTCTTTACTCTTCACCATCAGATTCTGAACATTATTTCACACCTCCAAAGTGTGCAACTGCTTTTTCACTCTGAACCTGTCTAACTGCTAACTACCAGAGTCTGGGTAATCACAGCCTTCCTCTGTATGCCCTATCACAGGCACAGTCACAAATAATCTCTTTCTTTAGTAGTATTTTTGCCTTCTTTACTAATGCCTTTAAGCCATCTTCAAGGGGAATTTTTCTTCAAACTGTTCAAAACCTTTCCTCTGTTAGAAATATTTCAACAGCTTAATACAGCAAGCTTTAAAGAAGAAAACATCTATATCAAATTTTACAACCAACTAAGTTTCTTCTGGCAAAATTCAACACAATTAAAATAACTACATGGCCACCAATCAGAAAATTATGTATCTGCAAAGATAAAATGTACACACACCTGCCACTAGGGCATCCTTAGGCCATCGGCTGAACCAATCTATAGTGCATCCAGAAATGAGAGCAGGAAACTTCAGGGCTCTATTTCGGAATTTTTCACCTACTGGTGAAAAGCAAAGAACTACATGAAGGTTTTGACGGACTCTGGCCATGAAATAGCCATACAGAGCCTCACTGGTTGGAGGTCTACGTGGATGTTGCTTTCTGAAGGAAGGTATAAGGTCATTAATGATCTCATCTACTTCATCCCGTGCAAATAAGTTGGACACCTTTGAGAAAAACAAAGATTTTTTATGCTTTATGAGATGATACAACATAGAATATATAGCATAAGGTTCATTTAACACATAGCATTGTGGGAAGGGGCATACATTTCCTGACATTATTAGGACACACACTCCTTTAAATCACAACTTTTGCTGAAATTATTCCATTAAACACACTGAAACTTAACTTGCTGTAAATGTAAAACCCACTCTCCAATGGCTTTGATTTCTTCTCCTTATGTTCTAATAACTAGAAATAATTACTCTGAAACATAACTCTGAAAAAAAAGTAAATAAATAAAATCAATAAAACCCATCCCATCTATTCTGGACATAAATTGACCATACAAAAACTAAATGCTCACTAATGAGATAGTTAATTTAACAGACAACCTTTTAAAACATCAGTGATATTCCCCAAGTCTCGATTTTTGTTAAAGCTATTCTCTTGTCCCTGACAGCTTGTCTTACTCTAACCTAGTACAATAATACATTGTCTCCATTTTTAAAAATACTCCAATGATAAAAAGCACTTGAGTTTTAGTTTTTGAAAGTGTTCCCCTTGACATATAAAACGATAATCAAATAAATGCAGTTATTTTCTTTTAGAATTATACATTTTAAAAAGCAGAAGTTCTACATGAGAAGGCATCTTACCTCTCCTGATGATAAAACATTGTTCAAGTATTCCAAGAAAGATTCATCTTTGATGTCATTGTCTGTAAAAAGAAAACAGATGCCTTTGCCTTGCAGTCCTGCTGTTCTGTATAAGAGTTTCAGATCTTCCATAAAGTTTAAAGTGTTGTATGATCTATGAAAAAAAGAATAGTTGAACAAATATTCATTCCTTTTTAAAAAAGTATTCTGATTTAAAAAAAAAAAAGAAAAAAAAAAGAAAAACCAAGAAGTAAATTTAAGTAAGAAACAATCTCTTGGAAATTAAGGCAAAAAGCTGCTTATTTCAGATAGATCGTCTCATGAGAGCCCCACCGATACGCATTCCTAATGTGAATCTACAATTTCTTCTGTAGCCAACATAG
>VYXB01006407.1:902008-967859 GCA_013397135.1 Pachyramphus minor | reverse complement strand
AAAAAAAAAAAAAAGGCAGAATGTCATCCGTTTTGCAGAGAAGACCTTAGAAAGAAAGGGACTAATTTTGTGAAATTATAAGAATCCACTCCAGAATTTTGAAAACTACAGATGCAGTGTATTTGTCAACTATAATTAAATTTAAGGTGTTTTGATATTTAATAGATTGGGGTGGGAATGGTACAATTTCATATTCAGTTCTTAATAAGTTATTATAAGAAATACAGATAACCTCACTATACAACCGAGACAACAGGGGGGTTAGTGTAAAAAAAAAAAAAAGAAAAAAAGTCTCTCCTTTGTATGAGGTCTATGCTGTGTGGACAATTGTATCAAGCTGTGTTGTGCTAAAAGTTGTGCTCACGTCCAACCCATATTCAAAGGAATTTTAAAAGTAGTGAGCATACTGTGGATCTACAAAAGAAGTTTGGACTACATTTATTCCTACACTGCTGCATGTACTTCTTCAGAAGCAACCAATTATGTCTTAACCTGAATTTCATTTGACTCATTCCAAAGAGAGGAATGGCTCTCAGAAGAATTAACAAGAAAGGTTGAAATAGAGTTAGAATAGATAGCACCATGATCCCACCAGACATAAAAGACAGATATAAAAGAATAGTTCCATCCAGTGCATTTTCCAAAAAGTTTTTAATAGGTTTTAATACCTAGTCACAGTGACAGAGTGTCAGAGTGAAAGATCAAATATTTCTTAGCAATAAATTAGTTGCTTCAGTTTTAGAGGTAATTTACCTTGGTTTGTGCATACCTCTGCTTACAGGAGGTGAGGGCAAATGAACAACAAATGGCAATCCAGTGAGACTGTACCTTAACTAAATGAACCATAGCATCCTCAAAGAAAACCATGTCCATTCCAGTACCACGAACGTTCTCATTGTATGTTTGTAAAAACTTATTTAAACGATTCCGTAGCTGATGAAATGAAGAAATTGGCTCATAGACTTTGGGAATATCTAAATTAACTTCCTCTGTTTTTTCACCTAGAACAAAAAGCAAATAAAAAAACCTTAGCAGCTTAAATAATTGACAAAGGCTCTCTTGGGGATAAGTAAGTGAAGATAATTAGAAGCCTCACCACACAGAATCAGGTTTATTATACGTAATATTATATATTAGATGTACGTATAAGAGCTCCTAGTACACTCTGCCTACAAGGCATCAGTGTAGAGAAGACTGAAATATAAGCAAAACACATACTGAGAGAGTAAAGAGTGACCTTTAATGTGAATATTTATATCCACACAGAAAACATCATCTTGAACAGAAAAATAAATGCAAAATGAAGAATGTGTTTTTCAAAATGCCTTGCCTTCCTAGTGACAGTTTAAATGTGCCTGCACTGTAAGGCCCCCTTTTAGGAGGCCTAAAAATTGACATTGATGTCTCAGTTATTGTGTATTTATCTCAGGGACAAATATGTTTGCTTTTACAATCCAGAGATAATAGGAGTATATGTAAACATATCACTAACCTGAGCGTAGGGTTATTTGAAATTGATGCCAGATGTAATTTTTTTATATATTTAACAGCTCAGAAATCCAGATCCTGCTCTTACACTTCCACCATAATGGGCAAGACTTTGTCCCATTATAAGGAAAATTACAAACAAAATTGCACTTGTTATTCTTTTCACTTAGAGCCAAAACGAGGGAGTTCTCAAGGCTCTGAAAAACATACATTTATATTGCAGATAAAACATACCCTTTCTACATGAGGGTCTCCTACTTTGTATTTAGATGAAGTTTCATGCTAAAAAGCACATTACAGTGCAGGCGCATTTAAACTGTCACCAGGAAGGCAAAGGAATTTTGAGAAATACATTCTTCATTTTGCATTTATTTTTCAATTCAACATGATGGTTTCAGTGTGGATTTAAATTTTCACATTAAAGGTCAATCTTTACCCTCTCAGTATGTATTCTGAGATATTTCATTCTTCTCTACATTCATGGAGTTTAGCAAGTTATTTAGGGATGTAATTGTTTACTTTCTCACACCAGTTTGCTTTTACTTCTATTTAATTCCTTTCAGTCAAATATTTCCTATCCTTTATTCTCCTTTTCTCACTGCCTTCTGACTACCTCAATTGCACGAGAAGAAATTCAAATGGCATTTGGCCATTCATGCCAGTCTTTTATTGCCTCCACTATCCATCATTAAATTGATGCCAATACAGATAACTGAATCATCCAATGATTTAAATATTGACCTTCCCGTAAACTCAAACAACTGCCTTCTGTTCTTTTGCACCAACTAGCAAATAATCCCAGGTCATTTAATAAAGTCAGTGATACTGTGTTTTTTTTTGAAAGATATAAATATATTGTTATAAGCCATATGGGTTATTCAAGAAACATAACTAGCAGTAAAATATTAATTAATAGTAATTTTATATAAAATTATGTAACAGTTATTTCCTAAGAAGTATTGTATTAGCCCAAAGCCAGTCTTTTTTTGACCGATTTTAACCAATTTCATTTTGATGGTAGCCACATCGCTATCCTTTATCTAGTGCTGCAACCCCCCACCACTTCAAGTCAGTCATACCACACTTCTTTGATCACTCTTTGGCAGTCTTGTCTATCTGCCACATAAATGCAACTGAAAGTAAGGCTCTCATATACAGGCAATCTGGATATAAATACAGACTTAGAAATCCCATTAATATAAAGATGTGCCACATCCAATAACACAGACTACCTTCAATGTCACTGGACAAAAAAGACACCCTTACACATAAACTTGTTATGCGCTTTTAAGAAATATTTTTCTTGGCATCTGTGATTATCATATCCCTTCCCTATTCTTGTCATCTCCTTGGTTATCAGAGTATATCCTTACCAGTTCTTGCAGGTGTATCTCTCAAGAAGTCA
The DNA here is from genome assembly GCA_013397135.1 of Pachyramphus minor. Taxonomy (NCBI): domain Eukaryota; kingdom Metazoa; phylum Chordata; class Aves; order Passeriformes; family Tyrannidae; genus Pachyramphus; species Pachyramphus minor. The sequence goes on along the minus strand of VYXB01006407.1, from coordinate 964,966 downwards.
ACAAAGAATGCATCTATTTCATGACCCAGCAAAGCTTTTGTCTCTTCAAATTCCTCCTCAATGAGTTTTGCCACAGTGGCATGAAACCAATTAACATCTTCTGCAGTTGTGAAACGATCAGCAATAACACACTTACATTCATGCTTCCACAGTTTTATCAGCACCTATATACAAAAAAGAAAAAAATATCTTGAATATCTCCAGTGAGGGAGATTCCACAATTTCTCTGAACAATCTGTTCCAGTGCATACTCACCCATACAGTAAAGTCTTACTCATTTTCATATGGACTTCATGTGCATCAGTTTCCGCTTCTTGTCCTATTGCTTGGCACCACCAGGCTCAGTCTTTCTGACACTCCCCTTTTAGATCTTTATACACATTAATGAGAACCCCTCTCAGCTGGCTCTCTCAAGGCTGAACAGGCCCAGCTCCCTCAGCCTCCTCGTAAGACAGATGTTCCAGCCCCTTAATCACCTTTGCTGCACTCTGCTGGATCAACATCAGGACCTTTACGTTCTCTCTTGCACTGAGGAGCCCATTAGGCTTGCAAAGCAGCCATACCAACTTAAAAGCCTTTATCTCTTTATTTAAAAATCCTATTAACTTTAGAAAACAAACAATAGTATTTTGGGGGTTTCTTCAGAAGACATACCTTGACCTTTTTATTCTGCCCAACAGCAACTTAAGCTTACATTCAGTTAACAGTGCAAAAAGCCTTAATCTAGTATTCCAAACTGAAGTGCATTTACCAATGAAGATTTTATTTCCCCAGCCCTAAAACCATATCTGCACCTGTTAACACATATTTATGTACTGATAAACCACTTTTCTAACTACCAATACTATAGTCAAACTAGTTAGAGAACAAAAAAACCCACAAAAAAGTATAAGTGTTTTCATTATTCCTTCTCTAGATTCAATGTACCTTTAAAGTCCTTCAGTTTGGTCACAGGATGCTATTGCTAGACAGTAGTAGAAAAAAAAATTCCAAGTACTCCTTGAAGACTTTTTGTTTCAGCCTACAGCACCACATACCATGTCAAGTTTCAGAACTAATATGTAAATTTATACAGTCACATTTTGAACAATTGTTTGTTATACTTCAAAAAATTATTAATTGAGAATATACATACATATATCTTAGTGCTCTATGTTTTTAGCTTCAGAAATTAAAATCCATTCTAAAATTTAAATTTTAAATGCAGTAGAATTCAGGAGTTTATTCAACATGCAGGGATGTACATTAAACATGAAGTGATTATATAACCCAAATGTCTAACAAATTTTCCATAACTACTATAAACATTGCTTTCTCAGCACTTCATGTTTCAGAGCCCAAAATTCTAGATAACTTTACCTTAAAACAATCAAAAGAGAAATTATATTTTTCTCAAAGATTATGGAACAAAAACATCAGTATGACTTGTTACTACCTCTTCCTTTTAAACCATAATAGGTAGTGACTGAAAGCCTCAAGACAATACTTGGAAGGGGGAACTGTTTAATTTTTTTAATCAATATATAAGCATTTTCATTGGGTTTTATAATTTTATCTTCATCTTGTAATTTTATCTTGTCACTTCTTTCCAACAAACTAGCATTTGCCAGCAATAGAAAAATAGAAGCAAAGTCTCTTGTGTCAAAATAATCAGGTTTTGTTATAGTTTTCAACAAAATTGTCATTTCAATTGGTACTATAAAAGCTGGACTAAAACATCTTTTCCTCGAAAAAACATTGAAATTACATTTTTTAAAGCAAACTCAAACACCAAGAGAGACTCTTCATCCTCTTTCCTACAGTAATTATACACTAATTATACCAAAGTCACTGATATGCTGCACTTACCTTTGGTTCATTGATCACTTCTGATGTAGTGTTCAGCATTCCTTGCCAAATCCTCGAGAGGTCTCGAAGGTTGAATACATAATGAAACTTAGCTGGTGTGGGCAACATTTTTAGCTTGGTAATCTGCCACAGTCTGCGTGTCAATGGAACCAATTTGGCTACTGTTTTCTTCACATCATCTGAAAATCCACGCTCACTACAGTAGTGCCCTTCTCCAATTACACCTGGGGAAAAGAAACTGGCAACTTAAAAACACACTAGGGCAATACTAAGACCAATGATCATCTGAAATTTCTTTTTCTTTTTTTTCAATCCCAAAACTTTTTCCGATTTGTTGAAATGGCTTTCCAGTCTTTATTCAAATCTTGATTCACCTGTTCTTAACACCATTCTACCACCAGCTCACAGGTTATTTAGCTTTTAATTAACTGTTCATTAAAATGTTCTTTTTCTCACAAAACAGCTTCCACTGCCTTTGAATAGCTAATCTTTTCTCAGAAACTGGTATGGTCCTGTCTTTTGTAAAAGTCTAGTTATTAGTCACTCACTCTTAGCACCAGTAGCACATGAGCATCTCAGCATTGTCACTGAAACAATAATACCTTCATGTCATTCTTACTAACATTTAGCATACCGATTGATTCAGAGATGTGACTGGCTCTGAAAAAATTACAGATTAATGTCGTTGCAGGTGGGGAGTGATTACTGAAGGGAAATGTGCTAGTAAACAAATCAGAGTGGGATTAAGCCTCAATTTTAACTATAATGCTTATAAACAGAAGGATAAAGAAAAATCAATTACTGTTGAGTAATTGAATAAAAAATGAGATGGATACAAAGGTAATTTCCCTTTACCAAAAATTTTGTCAATAGAAGAATTAGAAGGCAGAGTACAGTTGAACACAGAAAATTGTCTCTTCAGCCTCTGTGGAATGTCATTGCGACCTCCCCCAGGGTGAATCATGGCAGCCAAAAACTGAATGTCCACAATGTTGGTGAATTCACCAGGTTTTTCCAGGTTATACAGTCCTTTCTGTTCCATCAGTTGCCTAAGTATCTCATTAGTGACCTGTAAAGCAACCAGGGTTTATATAACAGAATATTATACATACAACTAAATGAAATACAAAATATATTTACATACTTGAAAGACCTAATAAGGAGTATATCATTATTTTTCACCCAACTCCCTGCTTATTTGCTTCAGAACAAAAATGCACTGCTAGGAATAAGCACATTTGGATTGTGCTCTTCATTGGTAATATCTATGGACAAAAATCCTGGGAGTAGAGGGGAATCCCTAGTTTAGAACTAATCATTCATACTATAATTTATTCTCACTTGAACACTACATGATTTCTATACATGCTGGAATCCCTTTTAACACAAATTTTCCAGTTTGCTCTAATCAAGCCCAAACCGATGCATCTTTACATGTTGCATATGATACAAAATATTTTTATTAAATTTCCATGTGTAACAATCACAAGCACAATTTTCAAGCTGCAAACATAGAATTAGAATAAAAGAATGTAAGATCTTTTTCTTTAGCCATAAATGAACACCTTGCTTTTCTGTTTCACCAGCTGAAACCACCCCACAGACAGTACATTCTACAACTATACTTTTATAGAAATTCTAACATTAGTTTCCTAAGCAATATACTTCAGAACAATCTTGCCAATGTACATAAAGATTTCTTCCATATTTTCTAAAGAAGAAAAGACACTCCTTATCTCTCAGTTTTCACTGTATTTTAATTATTGCCCAACAAGGTCAGTTTGCTATCACAATTTGTATGCCAAATTCCCTTTTTTTTTTTTTAATTAACAAATGAGTTTTGGTAAAAAAACATTATTAAAATTATACAGTCATATTTTAAGAAGTACTCTAACTGCTTCCTGTAGTCAGCATATTTATTTTTAATTAATTCATGACAATGTAATGTAGATGGGTTCTTCAAAATGACTGTTTAAAGATAAACTGCACCATATCAAATTTACCCTCTTCTGACTGAGAAGCCCATTTTATTGTGTAGCAAAAAAAAGAAAGAAAATATCTTTTGTCTTCTTTTTTCTTCTTTTACAGACTAACCTGATCTCCCCACTCATTTATTATGGGCATGTTCACATCATCAATGAAGACAGTCATCTTTTTGCCCGCAGGTGGACCATAAGTTGTGCCCATGCGCTTGTCCACATAACTTTCTATTGTGCGCTGTTAAAAAGCAACGGGCAGCATAGTTACAAAGAGCATTTCCTTTCACACACAATTCAATCCTTTAAACATACTGATGGTTCTGTTACATAGAGTTTTACTAAGTAAGGTTTAGACAAGACATCAGCTGGAGGTAATTGCGCTAGTTGACCTGGAGTGTCCAAAATCCAAAGCTATGCAACACTAGGCTGGTATTGAATACAACAAATGTCTAGAGTATAAACCCATGCCTAATAGTTTCACAAATTTGCATACAAATTTTCCTTTCATTTTATTAATTTATCAGAAAATTTGACGGTTACTAGCAATAAAGATTAAATTAAAGATGTGATTCCAGGAGACCTTTCCAGCAGGTATCAATGTACTTCACAAAAGCATACAGTGAGAATTAAACTCACATACATAAATAGACTTGATTAAATAATTTTGCCTAATAGTAGATTTACCTCTACTGTTCTTCTCACCATCTTTCCATTTTTCTGTTCTGCATAAGGTCCGGTTTTTATTTATTCTATACCAAATGAAAGCTCTCTTAACCATGCATAGTTATTCTTCAGTATAAGCCTAAATATATGCATTCTTACACTGTGCCTAGGCTCCTGTCTTCTTACACAAGTTGCATTAGTTAGACTAAGATTTTATAATTTTAAAGCACTGTCATAACAGACAGTATTTTGGTTTAGATTGTTAACAGAGACTTAACTGTTAGTCTTGAACACCTATTTCAGATTTCTTGATCATCAGACTCTCACCTATCATCAATTAAATCACATTCATTTAATAAGAATACATTACTTTTTGCTTGAAGCCCAATCAATAGAAGGAAAAATACTAAGGAAATTTAGACCAGAATTATATACTTGTATATTAAATATGTTAATAGATAGCACTTCTGATTACAGGAGACAGTGCTTTTGCTTGGCATACCGGACTTCATTAAAAATATTTCCCATATATATTGCCAGCAGATTAAAGACACTTGGAATGATTAATATTAGCTTAGCAAAAATTTGGACAGGCAGTATAGTTCGGGATTTAAGTATTCATAGGTGAACTTAGAGCAGCTGCACTGCATGTGTTACTTTTTTAATGAGTAATTGAATTTACAGAAATTTAAATTGCAGACAAGACACTTTTTATAACAGATTGTTGTGGGTAGCACTTATTTTACCCACGGCGTTTAGTGAAATCTGACAGCTCTTCCCAGCTAGTGAGAACCGATACATTTGACAAAAAAACATTACGTGTGACGAAGAAAATAATATACATGGTGTTTTAATAGTCCAAGAACAGCGCAATAACTACAGAAGAAATTGAACGGAACATGTTTATTACAGAAGTCTTATATCATGTGTTAGGACACACAGATCATTTGAGCAGTGCTTTTTTGTTGTTCAGAATCGCTTTAAGCAGCATTTTCCTGGCAAAATTCTCAGAACATTCTCTGAAACCAGCCATGTTGCATTAGAAGATTAATGACTACTATACCTGGAAAATTAATGGGGTTGTTGCAGATGAAAAATTCAAACTCTTAGCCATGTGGCTTTCAGGGTTATATTTTGTCATAAAACCTTTGATGATAACAGTCTTTGCAGTTCCTTGCTCACCAATTAGTAGGACAGCCTAGAAAAAGACAACATTGAAATAAGATGAAACACAAGAGCTGAGTGTCTCGGCAAAGGCTCAGCAATCCCATTTAGCTTTTAAACTGAAAAGAAACCAGAAAAGCTATTTAAAGTGAGTTCTCAGCAAGGGTTCAGAAGCAAAACAGTTAATGTCGCATAGACTTTTGTAGGCCTGACAAATTAAAAATATTTGCAGTTAATGGTCATGTCAGTCAGCACAACCAAACTAATGTATTATTCCATAAAAGAGTTGAGTATTTGAAAAAGAGTGTGTTGTCTAGAGACTCAGTATCTGAAAGATTTCAATTGCCTATGTAACACAGTTTTGATGAAGAACAGGGCTGCATAACCTAAAGTAACATAAACTCTGTAACTGCCCCATGCTGGCAGAGTTCATATCAGCAGAGTCTTATATGTCTGCTGCTCTATGTGCTTCTCCTTCTCCAACAGGTACATGAAAAAATGGTTCTGTTCTGACCTGATCTCAGTTGAATACAGTTGAATAACTGAATACAGTTATTTCCACTACAAAAGGAATGGGTCAGGGGAAGACAAAAAAGTCTGGAAGCGATGAGTATTCGAAGAGTTCAAGCATATTTACAGGAATGCAGCTTCAGGAAACACCATTTTTAATTAAAAAAAAGAAATAAATTAATCCTTCTCAATAACATAATATTTCACTTCTAATTAAAAATCATTATCATGTGCACTATTTTGATGTGAAATATAGAAGAAGTACCTTGCCCTGTTTTGCGATGGTTTCAATAAGGAAATCCATTCTCACATTGTCAACGTTAGGCACAAGAATGGAGTCATATTCTGGCATACCACTACTGGGATATACATACTCTTCAACACGTGTATTCCAGTGCCTCCATTTACCTGATAAGAATGAAATTAAATTAATGTTTTAGAAATAAAAGGCATCATTGCTTCCCTTGTTTTCCATTGAGTTGACTTATCTGTCTTTGCTTCTGTCTCACAAACACCAATCCCACTCTGTATATTCAGACCAAAATTACAGAATCATATAATCATGGAATCTCTCCAGTTCTATCTAAGAGGCTTACTCCTCTTTCCTACACAAATTATGTCAATGACAAAGACTGTCTGTTTTTGTTCACTTGACAATTCATCATAGCAAAGTTCACGCAGCTTTCTGTAGCAATATATTCACATTCTTACTTCTCACTGGAAATAAGGAAAAAGCTTAACATAATATCACCAGTAAAGTGTAGTTGTAAAATGAAACTTGCTAAGGGACACAAAAGAAAGTAAGCTACAAAATACTTCTTAAATAATTCTTCAAAAGAAGCACAATTTAAAACTTACTTTTAAATTTTAACCCATATGACCCAGCTGGGTTACTAACCATCAGATGCCACATAATAATCAAACATTGTATCTTCACTGCCTTCGGGGACAGAGGGAAGATCAAGCTTTATTGCTGCATGGTTTCGAAGCCAGTACTCCATTTTGCATCTGTCCTCCAGTTCTAGCAATGCTCCTACACTCCACATGAGAGAGAAGATGTACAGCCTTTCCAAGTGTTTTGGAGTCAATTCTCCACCTTGCTCCTGAAGGATTGAGTTAGGTTTTTATTTTCAGTAGCCTGAAAATTCTACTTGATAATCATTAGTAACATCAGGGTAAAAGCCTTCAGTCATATTTAAATTTCCAGACGTGTTTATTGAACAGACAGATAAAGTAAAACTAAAAAAATCCACCCTACTTACCTTAGGCGGGATAAGGCCCTGCAGTATATTAATGCTCTGCATAATCACAAAGGCTTCCAGCATCTCGGTCTTGCAATGCAGAGACTGAATGCTGAAGCAGTATAAGTCTGGGAACGATGAAGAATACAGCTGACGTAGAATTTCAGCTTCTTGGAAGGAACATCTTTTCAAAAATCCCTGTTGGAAAGCATGTCAAGAAAAGAAATTTTGTTCCCAATGCAAGTCTCATTAAATTCAAATAGAGTAATTCAAAAGGTTCAACAAGCATCAAAAGTTGATTTCCTGGGTGGGGGAAGAGGAGGGAGGGCATGTCTCAGATTCCCTGACTGCTGGGCAGGGTTTAGCTAGCAGAAGGTCAAACTTTACCCAGGTATGCATAATTTCTACTGGATGTTAAAGAGGGACACTGAAGAGAAAAAGCACTTTATAGCTTTTGACAGCACAAAAATCATTATTTTCAAATACTTTTTAATCACAATAGCTGTAAAAACCATGCAAAAACTCTACAAAGAAAGAATATAATTACTGGACACAAGCTCTATTTATTCTGCACAACATTATTTCTAACCAGGGCAATAATACAGGATACCCCAGAAACATCTGGCAGTTGCAGAAAAAAAAATTAGGCTATCAGGGGGATGTCTGCTGGTTTGTACAGTGTTTTTACTGTGTATCTATCTCAGTATCTAGAATGCCGGCTAAACAAAACCTAAGTAAAACTACCCATTTCTTAAGATCACAGAAAAGGATTTGTTCTTTGACGTCTTTAACTCAAAGTAGCAACATGTTTCTTTGCATTACCTTGAAGTTTTCTCTCATCTCGCATCTTTGTCTGTGTGGCACAGTACTTCTCATTTACATCCTATGAATTTATTTCCTACATAAAATATAATCACCAGCAAAAGCACTTGCAGGTTCTTCCCCAAAACACAAAACAAAATCTTATACAAATTGAAATCCAATAAATTCCCTTTAAAGATAACATGTTTTTCTGTTGTGAGGGCCGTTAAAACCTGAACAGGCTTCTCAGTGAGCTTCTGGAGTCTCCATCGATCTCAAAACTCAACAGGATGCAGACCTCAGCAACCTACTCTAGATGACTCTGCTTTGAGTGAGCTATATTCAACTACACCACCTCTAGAGGTCCCTTCCAACCTCCACTATTTTGTGTTCCTATGATTCTTTCCTACATTTTCTATTACCTTCATACTATTTTGAAATTCTACATTTTACTTCTCAATGTAAATAAACTCTGGGACTGGTTACAAATAGGTATATATGTGAAAAACTTTCTAGAGACAGGTCGGTGGGAAAAGAAGTGCTAATGACTAATTGGCAGAAGTACTTAAAACAGATATCCAGAACTTCAACGACTGTTAAAAAGATATTAGGGGTAAGTATAAATGCTAAAAAGATGTTCTTGCTTTGGAGAAGGCTGATGAGTAATGGATCAAATACCTTCGATCACTTTACAAAATCTGCTTAAGAAACACATTACACAAGAACAGCAATATGAAAAGTTTGAGACCTATTTCACTGAACTTGGAAGTTGCACGTCACAATAGTACATCCCAATAGGCAGCTATATTTAGTTGTTCAAAAACTGCAAGGATTGAAAATCTAAATATATGCAACAACTTCCTAAATTATCCATATTTGGCTTTAATTATTTTTCAAATATTCAAATTATTTTTCACTTCTTCTGAAACATCAACAAATATTATGTTTCATTCAGCATCTAAGAATTAGGGAACTAAAAAAGAAAACTCCATTTAATTCTATTGCAAAAGTAAGGAAATCCTATACTGAACAATGCAAGGCTAACATCTAGCCTGACCCGTTGAAATATGTAGTATATTGCATATTGCATAGCAAAATAGATTTAAAGGTAGTTATACTGAAAGATCCACCAAGATATTTTATTTATGAAGTAAGACCAAATTAAAAAAAAAAACAAATAAATGCTATTGGATCAAATCATAAATACCTACAGGCTGAAATTTTATAGCAAATTTTTCAAGGGGGAAAGGAAGGGAGGTTGGAAGGGTATTTCATGGTGAAATGAACATAATTTGTTTATGTTATATCCAAAGGCAAAAAAACCAACCAAACAAAAAATTTTCCTTTAGACTCTTGCTACCATTCAAAATAAATTAAAAGCAAAAGGTTATGGATTAAGGGAAACTACTTTCATACAAAACTTACTTCAAAACAACTAAATTTTGTCTGCATATCACTTCAAAATCACAACTGATAATGCAAAACAAAATGTTTTTCTTTGTTTCAGCTGTCTTTGCAGATAAATCTATAGCACAATGTAAGCTGAAACATTCAAGAAGTGGTTTTCTACAAATTAACCAATGCAAGGAGGCAGAGCTGTGAGAACCTAATATCAGGAGGCCCTATGCAGTGTTGTAGGCACAGAAACAAACAACAAAAGTGGAACTTCGCAGCCATTGTTCTAGATGCAGGACACTTACAGTTTCCCAAGAATCCATATTAGTTTAAAAAATTTTAAAAAGGTAAAACCTGATAGTAATATACATAAAGCACTTGTGTTGGCTGCATGTATTTGCATTGGTAAAACTGAAGTTTTACCAACCAAATATTTAGGAAACCTATTAAATATGTTTTTTTCATAATAAGAATACAAACATTTTGGGCTTGGCAAAAGAGCTTATCAAATGAATTAGTGATGATTCCCAAGTACTGTCAAGAGCTGTGATTGAACAGACAGTTCCAAGTAATTTAATATCATTCTAAAAGGGAAAGTTCCAGCCACTTCTAGGGAAATATATTAATGACCCTCTGCAGCAACCCTTAGTATTTCACAGGCATTTCACAAACAAACCTCCATAGGCAACAAGTCATAGAACACAGGTGCTTCTGACACAGGAAGGAGTCTCTGATGACAATCCGCACTCCTTTTCCTCTTAATTGGTTATGGTTAAACTGGCTTCTGTTGCCTTCCCTAGTGGGTCTTGATGCTCCTCATCTATTTTCAGGGTGTCATACCTGACCTGCCATTTCAGATCTGCACATGGAAAAGAAACCTTGTCTCTTGTTGCCAGAAATCGCAAGTTTACTGCCTTCCTCACCTTGACAGTTTCTGTTCCAAACACCATGCCCTGGGCACACTTTTCCCCAGAGGAGTTCCTGTCTGCAGACCCAAAAAGAGGCACCAGGCACTGCCTGGCACTCAGGGCTTGTACAGCAGCATACTTTTTCTCTTTTCTCTGTGCTGAAACCTCTAATGCACTAAGGACAGTGGATATAAGCAGTGCCACAGACCATGGCCTGTGGCATGCCAACTTTTTCTCCATTGCCAGGCAAATCAGGGATTTATAGACAAGGAATCTGGTTATAAACAAGCAAGCTATATAAAACTTGCAAGCATGAGAACCTTTATGGGTTAAAACAATAAGAAAGCTGAGAATAACACAGAGTAACCGCTACAAAAAGCTGACATCTGAAAGCTAATACGAAGCCAAGGGTACTTTCATAGGGCTACTTAAGCAACACTACCTAGGTGAGGATTAGTTGCATTTTCCACAGGTATTCTATTTGATTTGAAAAACTAAATCACAGAATGAGATTGTGAAACATTAATTTTAAAAATTATTTTAAAATACTTGTTAACATGATAACTGCTAGAAAGAAGGACAGTAAAATTTAGTCTGTTAGCACATAGTAACCTGTAAAGCTTTGTTCTTTGGAACCTGAAAAGCAGAGGGATAAATACAATACAAGGGCCTAGATGGTGTTCTAACTTCATAAACAGGAAATTGTTCCTACCTTAAAATTAAAGTTTAAAGCCAATATAAAGGAATTTCATTTGGGATTATACTGAAGAAAGTATATTAACTTGGTTTTCAGGGGAAGGTAATTAAGTAATTATCTATATGATCACAGTCACGTGGAAGAAATTTTTCATTTTTGATACTCATGAGACAGCCCATTTTTTATCAAAGCAAAATAATGTCAACAAAACATACTCAATAAGATGGACTAGACAAGAAAATATACAGAGAAAATAAATTATTATTTCTTTTAATTCACTTTTTCTAAAAGTGTTAATCCTGAGGTGTCTAGTTCTAAGTCAATATAAGGCTTAAGAATAAAAAAACAGACATCAACTTTTTTTTTTTAAATGGTATTTTCTCTATTGTTTTCCTAAAAAAGGGAAGAAAACTGCAATTAATGCTGAAAGCTTTGTTGAAACATATTACCATGGAACATTAGGTAGACTCTTGGGAACTCTTATATTTCATCTTTACCAAGATTTTTGCTACATGAAAAAACCCCAGTATGCTCAAGTCTCAAAATGTATCATTCACTATATCATTACTAGCATTCAATCAAGGTTAGGATTGATTTTTACTGGTTTTTGGAAGATAAAAAAAAAAAAAAAGGAAAAGAAAAATATTTTATAAATCAGTCTGATAGTTCAGTATGTTATATCCTGGTTTTGACTCCAAAACACGTTCTGCTTTTCTAAATTATTCATTCCATGCCAGAGAGACAGCAACTACTGCTCAGTTCTTCAGATATTTTGCCTCTAGAAATGTTAACAGATAGCCAAGTGAGAACATTAATTTAAAACTTATATACTTTGATGCTGCATTGACTTTATTTCTATATTTCTATATTTTTATATTTCTGTATTCTAAATCCCAACTGCAATTAATTTTTAAAAATATCAAGAGAACTTATATTTATTTTCTTAAGGATTTAAAGATTTCTGAATCAGCTTGTTTACTCTTTTTTTCTTTCTTGGTCTGAAGCTGTACTAGGGGCTGCCAGGTAGTTGGTATTCTGACAACTGAGCTGTTCTTCAATCGCATAAAATACTTTCAATTACAAATTTGTCCAGAAGTGAAACAGATGTTTTTTTAATAGTGTAATATATTAACTATGCTCCTTAAAAAATTATTCATTCTTGCATAAACTACCAGAAACATTGTTATTTTAAGTACTGCCCTACAAGTTTATACAGTGTAAAAGCTATTTCATAGCAAAAGGCACAAAAATAGGAATAGGTCCTAAAGTAACAACAGTGAAGGGTTGAACAAGTAACCAGTAAAACTTTCAATACATAAACAATCACTTATCTATTGTACCTCAAGGATAGGACTCCAACTGAGAACTGATGAGCTCATGAATACCATCCCATTTCTTGAAACTGTTGCTGGAGAAGCATTATCAATATTATGAGGTTCAAAGACTATTTTGCAATTTGAAGCCATAGGTATCCGATCACCATTGGCTAGTGTCAGAGTTCTGTTGTCATCCAGGACAGAATTAAGGTTCTCAATCCAAATAGCATCAACTGGACCATCAAGAACTATCCAGATATGGTCACCTATAATCCAGAATAACAGATTAAAAAAACAATGGAGGAAGTTCTAGTTTCTTTCAAGGGACAGTTTCTTATCTCTGCAAACAAATTTTGAACTAATTCTGAATTCATGCACACAGCTAGAATCTCAGATTTTAATACAATTACCTTTTCCATCACTCAGTTTCAATTAAGGACTACATTTTGTCACCTATTGCTAATAATTATTCATTGTTCAATATATAAAGTGCCATCAGCATAAGTCACCAGTTTTTAATAGTCTGAAAGAGTGCTATGGATCCAGTCTTCAAAATAGTAATAGATTAGGTTTATTTTGAGTTACATAAAACAACATAAAGAAGATAACAGCTATAGAAATATTTAAATTTAAATACCACTCATTTCCAAAGAGTTTGCATAAATGTAGACAAATCAAATGAAAAGAACACTTGAAAAATCACTCTTTCAAATACCATGCTCACTGTCATAAGTAAAAGAGTCCATTAGATGAAGATTCTTGTGGTTTGTTCTGCTCATAAACTTGATCCAGCTCCTTTTTAAGTTTTTCCTTCACTTTCCATTTAGTAACAGAAATGTATCTTACAGCCTGCTTCTGTTTCCTAGGAGTGTCTGGTTCTGCTCTGATCACCTCACTTGGGTACTGAGCAACAGGCCCTGGCTGGAAAGAGATCCCACCTTGGCTTCTGGCTCCCCATCCCTTTGGGAGCAGACAGCCCCGCTGTGCATTGCTAAAAGCCCTTTAACAGGAGATGTGCCTTCAGAGTGAGTCCTTACTATCTACAACCTAGATGGCTTGAAATATTGCTAGGCATGAACCAAAGAGGTTCCAGATGATAAACTTTTTTTATTTAAAGGCTTTTTACAACTACAGTTCAGACATCTCAAGCACGAGATGGTCTGGAGTTTGATTCATAAAGACACATTCCAGAATTTTTGCAAAGAGTGAATTTGAGGAAGTCATATGAGTATGCTAATCTCTTCATCTTGAAGAGAAAAACTTATAAAATCAACAGTTAATGCTACATTCTCAAGGGTACTACATTTCTAGATCTGAGACAACACCCAACAAAATTAATTTAAAAGTATTTTCTATTTTAAAAATATCTGTATTCTTGAAGACTAAGAATTTTTGTATGAAAATAATGCAAAAAAATGTCAGAATTTTCTTTTATTTTTCCCATTTGCCCTTAAGGCCTAATGAGAAGATCACATACTAATTTTCAGACAAAACAAAGAAGAATCCATCTAGCATCAAACTACCAAGATCACTCTTTTAGTTAATATAGCAATCTAAGAATATATGTCAAGATTATTTTAGGCAGAAAGTGGTTGCCTAAACAGAATTCTCTAGTGCCATTTAAAATGGACTATGATACGTGCAGGGCTAGTTGGTAAGATTCACTTCCTTTTAATATGGCAGCTGGAGAACAGATAGAAATCCTGACAGCACCAAATTTTTTTATAGTATACCAGTATTGGGGGAACTGACTCTTATGTTCCACTTTTCTTCCATACAAGGGCTTAATATTCAAAAAAGAGGGCTTAGCAAATTCCGTGAAATAGTATTTGTTACACTACACAGTTTGAACACACATCATTTAGAATAGAGCAGCTTGTTTTTTCTTATTTTATTTTGAGGGAAGTGTTTTTCATTATACCTTTCTTGGCTCTTAAAGTTTTTCTCCAGAGTGTTGAAAATATTCCATCTGTCCAATCATTTGTTGCCACATCAAGACGTCCAAACATTTGCGGAGCAGTTATAGCTTTAGGATTCATTCTCATTTCACGATGTGGCTGTCCACAATCTATGAAGGCATATCATCAGTTAGTTTTTGTATTTCTTTTCAGCAGTCAGAGAACTTCAACAAATTCAAAATTATTACACCCAAATGTACGCTTTGATATGCATTCACAGTTATAAGATGTTGTGTATTTACTTGGAAAACTTATCTCTTGCTATACATCAATATTTGCTAATGGGAGCCATCAAAACAAAGTAGAACAAAGGTCTGAAACTTTTGAAAGTATAATTCACATTGCATAGCTTCATTGGGGACAGAAGAGCAGTAATGAAATTTATTTGAGGTTTAGTTTAATATTTTGAAGGCTTACCAAACAATAGAGTTTTAAAGCCTTCGGTTTGGATGCACATTTTTAAAACCCAGTGACTAAATAACAAACAGATGCTCCACATGACTGATTGCTTTTTTTAATTTTGCCCAGCTGGGCATACATCTTGGAATAGGTAATGTATGTGATATTGGCATATCTCTCTAAATTCCTTTAGGCAGCTAAATTCTATCTAGCCATACCATGATCATAAAACCTTTATTTTTTTTCCTCATTATTAACAGTTAAAAATTCCTTTACCCAACATCTTGAGAAAACCCAGTACTAAAACAGTCAGGAGACCATAATAAGATATTGAAAGAAAGAGCTAAAAAATTACTTGTTTTAAAATATCTTCATTATAGTCACAGTTCACTAACATAAGATATGACAAATCAAGTAGTTTAACATTTCATGAGGTTGTGTGAGAATATCAGTTTTGAAAAAGCTGGTGGTGGCTTTATTTTGGTAGAATTTCACATCTCAGTGCTAGAAGAACATAAAAAAATAGTATAATGTATAGTATTATATATAAATATATACCTGTTCTTTCTCATTTTTTTCCTAACGGGAACAGTGATTTACACCGTAATATAGAGCTTACAGTGTTTCTTAACAGAGTGGGGTACTGCATATACTGCTGAACTATTTTTTAAAAGAAGCTATCCATTTCTGGAAAATTGTATAGACAGCATATGAAATGGGGTAAAACAAGCTTACCTCAAAAGAGATGTGCCCCAGCTACGACCTTTTAGTTTAATAAGCTCAACCAGATGTTCTTTAACTACTATTTTTGTTTAGAAATACAGATGATAAAAAACCCTCCCCTTCCTCAATTTGTCACTGCCTTAACCAGGAACTATCTCCTAACAGCAACAAATGACAAAGGTAATTAATTCATGCTGCAGATAAAGATCCTGTCTTGTGAATTGTGTTCAAAAAGAACTAAACACTTATAATCTCTTCTCTGTGGTGACCAGTGACAGGACCTGAGGGAACAGCTTGAAATTGCGTCAGGGGAGGTTTAGGTTAGATATTGGAAAAAGGTTCTTCCCCCAGAGGGTGGTTGGGCACTAGAACAGGCTCCCCAGGGAAGTGATCACAGCATCAAGCCTAACAGAGTTCAAGAAGCATTTGGATGATACTTTCAGGCACATGGTGTGACTCTTTGGGATGGTCCTGTGCAGGGCCACGAGCTGGACTTGATGGTCCTTGTGCGTTACTTCCAACTCAGCATGTTCTGTGATTAGGGAAAGGTTTCAGCCAAACCCAGGAGATGCTTTCATCACTTGTCTAAGCTGCCTACCTAGACAGAACTCCTCTTGCTTAACGTTTCTAGAATAAGAACCTCTGACACAAGTATCATAACATGGAAAACAGGACATAAAGTGACTTTAAATGTCAGACATTTTTAAGCTTTTAAAAGATACTATTATAATAATTTGTATCTCAACACACAAGCTGATTCTTCCAGTAATATTTTCTCACAGTGAAGAAATTGAGGCTTTCTGTAAAGAAACAATGTGGTTTAAAGTTTACATTTTAAAAGTTCAATAACAGTACAGTACAGTAAAATACAAATACTCACGTACCTGTCATTGCTTTCATTAAAGTGTGAATGCAAGTAGTTTTTCCTGCACCACTAGGTCCTAGTGTCATCAATCCATGCCTTACTCTCTGGGTTTCAAAAAGCTGGATAACTTTCAGTTTCCAAGGAGGATGACAAACGAGTCCAGCTTCTTCCACCTAGAGACAGTGACAGAAAACCAAATTACTATTATTTTAGTGCACAAGCTACTTTTATGCTTTAACAAAAATATATATCTTCAGCAGATTACTACAATCTTTGTAAAGGCTTTGTGTATATAAAAAAACTGTTGGAAAAAGAAGAGATATTTGGTACTCAAATATGCATTCAGAAAAAATAAAATAAGATAAACCATCCTTTTTTTAGCTCTTCTTAGTGTTAAAACATCATTTCAAGGAAAAGCCAAGGATTTTAGAAACACTTTTGCTAGTAATGTCCTTCACAGCTGCACAGCATTTTCCACTTGCTTCTCAGAAGAGATGCCTTTTTATGATGATGATGACTTGTGTTTCTAAATGCTTAAAATAATCAAAAATTTTTATGTCAAGCATCGTTAAATATTTCTTAGTATATAGACAGATCTTTGAGTAACTTCTCAGTAACATTTGTCCAAGAAAAATCATTATTTTTTAAAATCAAAAATCATATGCTTGTTAACATCTTTAAGTTTAGAACTAATACTAATAAAAATAATATCCCTAATTATAATTATATTATCCCTAATTTATAATATTACTAATAAAAGTAATATCCCTATAATGGTGTTGCTTCTGCTTGTGAAAATGACTCTGCTTGATGTGAACTAGAAAGTAGTTAGTAGAGAAAAGGTAGAACTATCTCCTAAGGATTCATAGCACACTATGTTTTTGACAGTCAAAAACATTTCTAGAACTTCAAGATCATGTTAAAGGTGAATCTCTCAAAATAACAATTATATTTTTTATTTTGGTGTAATTTCTGTTCAACAAACATCTCTGAAACTATTACTATTAAAAAGAGGACTAACTTATTACTGATAAGGTAAAACTCAGCTTTTACAATTACTGTCACGTAGTGAGTTAGAATCATTGAACTGGAATTACCACTTGCTATATCACTTGCATAATGAAGGTCATACCAGTTCAACTTATTTATCTCTCTTTGCAAGGAAGCCAAGAACAGAAGGCAGAACAAGGTGAATTCATAAACAGTGACAAGGAATTCCATGCTGCCACCAGCTTCTCATCACCATGAAGAACACCAATGTGGAAGCAGTGGAGTTCACAAAACACAATGTAAACATCATATGCTCCATTTTCAAGGATATACAAGAAAACTCTGTTATGTTTTACATATTAAAAACTCTCACAGTTGACACTAAATGAGCCAAGTTACAGTACCAAATATACTTTATCGAATACTTTACAATATCAAATATAGCCTTCTGACCTGTTTTCAGAGTGAACATATATACAGTAATATATCCAAAATCTAGTACAATAGAATGTATCTGATTTTTTTCTTCACATAACACAAGATGGTCATGGTAGCTATTTCTTCACTCTAATACAATGCCGTCAATTAAGACTTTTCTTAACAATTTCTAAAATTCATGGATATTATAATAATCTTGTGGAGTAGATATTTCCTTTATCAATAAAAAAGTATGGTCACAAGCAGACTTGACATGTTCTCAAAAGATTCTCTTTTAACACATGTAATATGTATTGGGTCTGGTTGGGATGGAGTTAATTTTCTTCATAATAGCCCATACGGGGCCATGTTTTAGATTTGTGATCAAAACAGCATTGATAACACCACTGTTTTGGCTGATGCTTAAGTGTGTTTCACAGCATCAAGGCCTTCTTTGTTTCTCACTCTGCTCTGTTCACGAGAGGTTAGTGGTGTGCAAGAGGTTGGGAGGGAACACAGTTAGGACAGCTGACTCCAACTGATCAAAGGGATATTCAGTACCACAGAACAATAGAACAGTTTGGGTGGGAAAGAACCTGTAAAGCTTATCTAGCTCAATGCTCCTGCACTGAGCATCTTGCTCAGCAATAAAACTGAGGGGAAGTTTCTCCAAAGTAGCCATTGCTCAGAAACTGGCTGAAAATCAGTCTGCTGGTGGTCAGTAACTGCTTTTGCATCACTTTTTTCTATTTCTTTTTCTTCATTTATTAAACTGTCTCGATCTAGACGCAGGAGCTTTTTTGCACTCTCTTCTACTCTTCTGAATCTCTGCCCCAGTCTCCTGGGGGAAAGTGAGCAAGTGACTGGCTGTTGGTTTATCTGTCAGATATAAAGTTAATATATCTATATTACAGATATAGATCTAACATAACTATTACTATATATCTAATGTATATATTATTTTATATATCTAATCTATTAGATATATCTATAATACATCTATTATAAATGTAATAAACTATATTCTTAAGTTGGTCCTATTGAAATGCTACAAACATATAGTGGGAAATTAAATAGAAGTGTCATTTTAGGTAAATATTTTCTCAAGTTCATGTTCCAAATGTTAGACTTTATACAAATATTTAACCTGGGTCACATAACACAAACTTATATACATGCATTTTTAAAACTGGACCCCACAAATGACTCACAAGAATACACAGGACACCACAATCACAATTCAGCAACCTCCTGAAGAATAAGCTTAATAATAATAATAATATGCCAAAGATAAAGATTTATGGAAAAGCTTATTGTTCTTCTAAATAGTAAAGCATAATTACCAGCTGGATAGATTCAACAACAATAATTTTCTTAGATGTCACATCAGACATTATGCCAGAGCAGCACAGACCAAGAGAAACATCACCTGTTTGTCAATGGCTGCTTCAAGTTCAGGATAGCCTGCTTTATCAAGCTGGATATCTGGAAACAGATCTTCAATTAGACTCAGGAATAAGGGTTCATCTTCATCAATCTAGTGAAAATCAGGGAAAACAAAAAGTGACACAGATTAAAACCTATTTTATTCATCCTATCATCTTTAAAATAACAATCCCTAACTCCTGCAGATCTAAAGAAATACTTGAGATGATAGGGAACCACACATGGTAATCCTCTAGGTGCTAAACACTAGCAGGACACAGCAGATAAAGATCACGTGATGCTTCCATTAATCAAAATAAAACACTAACATAGAGACTGAAATTCTTAAGTAGATTTTAGGAATACTATTATTTGTCTAAGATTTTTTAAAAAAAAAAAAATGACGTATCACAACAGAAGAGGGGTTTTTAGCTATTTAGAGGAGTGACTTGGTACTCATTACTGTAAATAACAGATTATTTCAAAAGAATTATTAAATACTTAAGGTCAATGTTTCTAAAGTTACTACACAGACATATATTTTGTCACTTACTTCTAAAGGTAGTAGGGGAAATATGGAAAAAAAAATCTGAAGAATACAAGGTTCAATCCAGGCAGGAAGCCAAGTAACACACAGCGCCTCTCTCACTGCCTACTCAGCTCCATACAGGGTACTGTGAACAAAATTATCTCTATCCCAGCCAAATGTTCTATTCAGAGAACGAAACATTTCCAAGCTAGCTTCAGTATAAAGGTCACATCCAACCTTCTAGTGATCACGTAACTCCAAAGTGCAGTATAAGTAATTTATCAGGCCCTCAGAACTTACTAGTTTAGACAGATTCATATCTCTCAGCACACGCATGACAATGGTTGATTCAGTGTCTGTGGGATTTGCTCTTTTTGCTGCTCCTAATGTACGTAGCACAGACAATATATTCCGCAAGCCAAAATCATAATGCACCTAGAAGATATGTGAAGTTTGGGAAAATTTTCTCCAAGTTAACAGGGATGAAAGAATTCTTATTTACTATTTGAGATATAGACATGTATGAGAAGTAGCACATGTGGTTTAAATTACTCCAAATATCCAACAAGAAGACTTTGGCTGTATGACTATGGGTGACTTCACTCTCCAACTCTGCTACCATCAACTGTAATGTGTGACAGAAAAAAGAAATGCAATCATAAGGACTATCAAGAAATACTCCAGCAGTATTATTTTGAATTCTCCACGGCCCTTGGAAACTTACTTTGAGAAACATCTAAACAAGCAGAGGGAACACAAACCAAATGCCTCTCAATCCACTCTGTAGGGCCAACTAGTATATAAGCCCTTTATTTGTCTCAGTCATCACCATTCATTAAAGCTAGATCTTAATAATAAGCAGTGTTCTGAATGACACTCCCATTCTTGTACTGACAACTTGTAGCATGATTTAATCCTCCAGGACAGCAGAGAGTTGCATTACTAAACTGCAAGTGACATTTAGCCTACTTAGTGAACATGAACTTCTCCATTTTCTTCACACGAATACTTTGTGACATCATATATAATTTTTCCCTAAATTAACTTTTTCCCATATGAACATAATCACCTGCTTTGACAGTTGTTCTTCACACAGCTTGTACAGTGTAAAGAATTTCCTTGCCAGTACAACATTAGCAATGAAACCACAACTAGCCAATTTAACACGAATTATGATTTGACGATCAGGAACCATCATAGCCACTGAACGGAAGTTGATCTTCAAGTTTTCAGGAAGTTCTTGCCGTCCAGCATATCCTGGATTCTGGAGAGAAAAATAGGTTTTGAAGTTCATTGTACCTTGCACAAACAGCAGGATCAACAAAACAATGTGTAATATGATTAGATAAAAACAGGTTTTTGGCTTTATAGCACATGTAAAAATGAATTGCCATGTAGATTTACCATCATATCTCTACAGAGTTTTTGCCTCTTTTACATTGATAAGATATGAAAAATTTTCCCCCTAAACACTTTAAATATGAGTTTGTCTTACAGGTCCTATTTTTACTGGCTACTTCTACCTATATCTCCATGGAGATTTTTCTGTATTTATAGCAAAAATCATACTTTGGGAACAAGAACTTGGCATGCAGAAGCAATCTGAAAATGAGATAATAACCTGTATTTATAGTGCATGTGCTTGATGTTATTGAAACAAGACCCTGAAAACTGTCTTTGTGG
Source organism: Pachyramphus minor (assembly GCA_013397135.1). Lineage (NCBI taxonomy): Eukaryota > Metazoa > Chordata > Aves > Passeriformes > Tyrannidae > Pachyramphus > Pachyramphus minor. Next base: position 943,455 of record VYXB01006407.1, on the reverse strand, counting down.
TAATGCTAAAGATTCTCAAACTGTCAATAAGTTAGTTTTAAGAACTGACTAAGATAAGAATTAGCAAGAACTTTTAACATACCAGGTTAGACTTCATTATTGTACTATCATCACTGGCATATTAAAAACTTACTGAATACCTACCATAGTAAGAAAGATGCCAAATTCTGGGTTCATTTCCACATTGTCTCCATCAGTAAAAATAAATCTTTTTTTACGTTCCTTCTTACACCTCAGCACAATTGCTATTTGCTGTGCAGCTACTGATAGTACGGGTAAATCAATACGATTGAATTCATCAAAGCAACCCCAGGAGCCAGACTGAGCAAGACCTTCAAAGAGAAAAGCAACTAAGCATATGACCACTTGGTGTTAACCCTTTTTTTGGTGCAATTCACAAGCCAATAAATCAGGTTAATCTATCTCAGGGGAAAAAAAAAGTGTCTATTTTTGAGGGTTAGGAAAGCAACAAAGAAAAGAGTATTAATTCTTTTTCAAGTAAGAATTCACAAAGTTCCAAAAGTAAGATTATATATGATGCTACGTCCTTTGATTTTTGCTCCTTTTCTCAGTATCTTGAATGTCTTCCTGTTCCTCTTTACCCCAGAAAAAAATTTCTGCAGTGATTCTATGAAAATGAAGTGTGTTGTCAATATCTTATTGAACATATTAAAATGCACAATACAGTTGCTTTCATCAGAAAATAAGTTAGGGGTCAGCTTAACCTGCATTCTTCCTTAGCTATTTTGGGGAAAATGAAACAAAAAAAAAAAAAAAATCACCAACACAGACACTTGCAACTACACAGTAGTCAAGAACATCCAGCTGATCTCTAATTTGACATCTGCCATGACTGATGGGTGGCTAAAAAAAAGATGTCATCTGCACCTAACACAGATAGCATTGTCATGCATTTCTTTCTACTGATACGAACTTTGACATTTGAAGGAGCCAAAATACTGAAATTGGAATTCAAAACGTTCTACCAGTTCAGCAACAAATTTCACAGCTTTTTCTTTTCCTCCTTGATTATTTTAAGTGACTTTATGTATCTTTTCATAAACTGTCTTGTTTTCAGACATTTCTATTTCTTGGAGATGGTGTTGCAAATGTATTTTATATTCATAACAAGATATTAGTTACTTGCATTTATTAAAAGGCTGAAAGCATCTGCTGACTATGTGTCAATAAAGATGTTTTAGCATTTTTAACTTTCACATAGTTAATAAAATCATATAATCACAGAATATCCTGAGTTACAAAGGACTCACGAGTATCAACAAGTCCAATTCCTGATTCCACACAGGGCTACCTAAAAGTTAAACTATATATCTAAGACTGTTGTCCAAACACTATTTGAATACTGACAAGCTTGAGACCGTGACTACTTCCTTGGTGAGTTTGTTGCAGTGCTTGACCACACTCTCAGTGAATATCCTAGTATCTAATCTGAACTTCATCCAATGCAGCTTCAAGCCATTCCCCCATGTCCTATTACCAGACACCAGATCACTATCTCCTTCTCCACTTCCCCTCATGAGGAAGCTATAGACAGCAAGGAGGGCATCCCTGAGTCTCCTTTTCTCAAAGCTAAACAAACGCAGTATATTCAGCTATTCCTCTTATGTCATGCTCTCTAGTTCTTTCACCATCTTTGTTGCTCACATTTGGAGATATTCTAGTATTTTTATATGCTCTCACATCGTGGGCCCCAAAACTGCACAGAGTACTCAAGATGAGGCCACTCCAAAACTCAGAATAGTGGAACAATCACTGCCTTTGACCAGTTACTTACACAGCACACCCTGGGATACAGTACACTCTTACCTTTGAATATCCTCCCAAGTCCTCGGAAATCCATCTGATCTGAACAGTTGAAGACCACTACATATTTTCCAAGACACCGTCCCATATCTTTGACGGTTTCAGTTTTTCCAGTTCCTGCAGGTCCCACAGGTGCTCCACCCATGTTCATGCCCAAAGCTTGAGCTAAAGTGATGTAACATCTAAAAGGCAACAATCAATTATCACTTAATGGGCTGCCATGCACAGTTTTCTGTATAGTGCCAGAGGAACTTACTCAAGTAAGATCTGATTTAAAGAGCAAGGGAAAGTGATGAAATTACATGTCTCTAATTACAAATTAAACCAGTAAGGAGGAAAATCCTTCACTCACTCTCTGATGCAGGGAATATTAAGGTTCACCTTGTTATACACAAAGTGAAAGAATAGATAAACCTCTATAATCAGCAAACTGAAATACCTCAAGAAGGGAAGAAAGCAGATACAGAGAAGCTGCCTAATCTAAATTTGGTTAGCTTTGTTCATTAATTACTTTATCTGAAGTAGTTATGAACTACATTATACTATGTAAAACAGTAAGGAAAGACAGCTAACCTTTCCTTTCCAATCCACCTGTAAAATTGGATTTCACAGTGCATCCCATTTTCATAAATGAAACATGCCTACATAGGTGCACTAAACACCTGCTAATAATGATATCTCAAGACAAGCTCTAGAATTTTTTGTATGGAATAATAAAAAAAAAAATCAAACGAAACAGGACAAAACAAAACAAAACCCTCATCCAATGCCCTTTTTTTGCCAATGTTAGCTTATAAAGCATTTGTAGTGTTATTCAAGTCAGGTAGGTTGACCTGTCTGATAATATGGCCGCAATTCTTTCAACATTATTTTACATCAAAAATCTCTAAACTACTACAGCTGAATAAAAATGTTTTTCCTGTCTATTCTTCAAGTTTTCCTTAGCTTGCCTGTAAACATCTACTTTTGTCCTGTGTCTTTCTCCGCATCTTGTATCTGTTGCACATACCTGATCCTCCAGTGTACTTAGCCTCACATAGATAAGAATCAAGGTCACATACATCATGTACGTTGGAATCATGCAATTATGTGTCAGAAATAAGGTTGGATGTTATTCATATTGTAATGCACAGAAACAAAAATACCGAAGTATTCCACGTAAAATTGTTGACTTTGACAAGGCTGCAAAGGATAAACTCTTCAGAGATCAATTTTGCATTCAATAGGAATTACTAAATTGCTCCTGTAAAAAACTAGGTTTTTCAGTGAAGAACAAAGGAAAAAAGTAATCTTTTTCACCTGTCTGTAAGAGGCGTTATGACAAGCCTGTCAGTACAGCCCAAGAATTCATTCTGGTATGTGAAACTCACATCAGTGATCTTAATCAGCATTTTATCAGAGTCTTCTTTAAAATAAAATCTACACTGTTTCAGCCACTCGAAATCCGTAGGGCTCTTGATACGCATGCAACACTAAGAAAGGAGGGAAAACAAGGTTGCAGCATTCATGGCTAACATTTATTTTTACATTTATATTACATCATTTAAATAATATTGCAAAGGCAGCACTGCAATCACAATGACACACACAGTCAGACATGGAGAACAGCTAATAACACAAGAATAGGGGTGACCCTATCTTTTTACCACAAAAATTGCTAATGTGTCATTGCTGAAGCCCATATGAAGGCAAAGGAACCTCAGGCTTTAGGTGAGCATGTCAAAATTCTAAATACAAATACATAAGCCTCAAACAAGAGTCATTACTAATAGTTTAACATTAAAATTGCCATTACTTTTAGCCATCTCTACCACTTTAGTTTTACATGAGCAGCAGGCACATAATGTGACACTTGATTTTAAAAAGTGTCACAAGAATTGTACAAAACCACATGCAAATTGGAAAAAGATGTTTCGAGACAGTGTCATGATGCAGATACTATTTAAGAAATTCAGAGCTGGGAATAACCCACAGTTGATAAACTGAATATTAAAACAGGATTAAAGTAATGTCCTGCATATTTTCCCTAAAAATTATACTGCACATTAAATGATTATAACTAGAAACAAATGATTCTGCAATTAAAAGATTGGTGCCTGCGTATAAGAAACGGGTTAAAACTCAGTAATCCTTTTCTCAGCTTAATTTTAGAATCAGATCCAGGGCTTTGCATAGGTAAAAGGGCATGCTAGCTTTGAGTTTGATTAAGCTAAATGCTTTCATTTTCCTAATTTTAGCATCCTGTGTCTGCATGAGAAGGTGTGAAGTGAATACATAAATCCCAAAGTAGTAATCAGATATGCTATCGAAACTAGAACACAGGAGATAGCAGCTTCAACCAACTTCAAACTTTTCCCTGTACTGTAATTTTATATTAATTTTATTTACTCGTGGAAACTCACAATGCAGTCCAGAGAAAGGGTAATTACTTGTAACTAAATGTTTGAGGAAATAGAAATCCCTAACTGACCATGCAACAGAGGTGTCTAACTCAAGTGGACCAACATGAATCATTATACAATTCCAAGCTACTGCTTGAGGGAGGGGAAAACCCACTGAATTATTTAAAAGGAAACTAAGACATGGTTGGAAGCAACATCAGCATTTTTATAATATTCCAGGTCACATAATCATTACAGTCTTGAAATTAAATCTTTATATTATGAGGAGTTCATAGGTATAGTAACATTTTCTTGTTATCATTTCACATTATGTGGAAAACACCTCATAATTCATTCCATATTTTTAATACTTACAAGACCATCAAAAATGTCCCTCTGATGCACATGAATAGTGATTAATGTCTCATATTTAATTCGCTCAACTGGACTAAGGTCTTTTGTTGTCATGTCTATCAGTATGTTTAGAAGATCCAGGAAAAACTGGTTTGTCTTTTGCATAACTTTTTTATCATGCTTGGCATTAGTCAAAGCTTCTTCTGAGTCTCTTGTCCAAATCATTTGTATCCCCAACAACCCAACCTTAGAAAACATGAAAGTATATGCTTCATAATCTTTTCCCTTTCACCTAAAATGTACATTCACAGACACAGATAAATTAAAGAAATAGTTCTCCTACTATTTGTATAAAATTATTTTTCATGTATCCATACAGAGGTCATTCAACCTATGCATTTGTTTTGTGTGTCCCAACTCCCTTCATAAACACAGTTAAGTCCACACTTCAGTCTTGTAGATACTGACTATGGTGCATTGTTGTTACAACTCTTCAATATAATTTACAGCATATATATAAATACTTACATATAATGCAAGTAATCATAAATGTAATTATAATTATATATAATTAATATACCATATATGTAATAATTAACCAGTGAATAATTAGTGCTTCAAATTAAAATTTTTTTTCAGTAATTCACAAACTCTATTCCATTTCCAACAACATTCCAGATCACCAGTGAAGAAGCTTCTCCTAAGAAAATTATTTTCCCTCAACATTATTTTCAGTTTCAAATTTTAGCAATATATAGTGTTAGCCTGAATACACAAACAGTCATAAAATGTTACTACTTTTCCTTCAGTAGTCGAGTATTAAGCTTGTAAAGAAATAGTGTTAACTTCATTACATTAACTTATTGTCTCCAGTATTATTTTTAAACAAGAGCTTCAGGGCAAATTTTCTTCTTTTGGTTTCACATATGAAAGTGAAGTGTAACTTAAAGACTGAGGTGATTAAGATAAATTTAAATGTCAGTTTTGTATTTATAACACTGGCTGCAATTTTGATTGCAAAGACAAGAAAAAATATGATCCATGTCTGTGAATAATTCTTCATTAACTTAACAATGATATTACCTGGGCTGGGTAAGTGGAAAGAAATTCAGTAATCTGAAAACTAGTTTCCTGAATGTCCAAAGCTGCCTGGCGAATAACATGATGCAGTGAAAGTTGGGATTCCTTCAACAGAGAACTGAGCCAAACTTCCACACTTCCTTCAGCCATTACAGGTCTTGTCAGCTCTACAGTCTCACCCTCTTGTGAACTAATCGACAATATACGATCATATATCTAATAAAAGCAAAGCAAAAGCATTTTGTGTTCACAGATGAACTGTTTATCTTATAATAAATGCTGCATTTTTCTGCAATCAATTCATTAAACTTACTTGAGTAGCTATTAAATTATGCCAATTTGTTCAGTGAAATGTAAAAACAATTAAATCATCACTTTTGTTATGCAGAAAGGCTTTAAATAAAACACTGTCAATCGAACAAAGAGACAACCCTCAACATGCTGACAGGTTGTGAATTTCATTCAAGTTTCAATGGCAATTCTGTGCAATTTGCTCTAAGATGACCCTGCTTGAGCAGGAGAGTTGGACCAGATGACCCACTGTGGTCCCTTCCAACCTTATCTATTCTGTGATTCTGTGACAACATCCACTTTCCAGCCACAATAAAGGAAACCTTCCACAATTACTGGTGAGTTCATATCCTAACAAAATTTACAGCCTGTAAGGGACGGTTTCATCTCTTTTTTCGTTGTTTTCACACTGACCAGTTTGGTGAACAAAATGGCGGACTCTGTCTTTAGCTCCTGGCGGGACTGTCTTCATCGTTCTGAGAGGACATTTTTAGACTACTTGTTCTTGTAAAGGGTATAAGAAAAGTGTTCTGCAAACACTATGTCTGAAGACATATTAAGGACAACTCAGAAACTGGTGAGACTCTAGACACACTTTTAACAATGAAAATTGAATGGAAGATCACAAATACAGGCAAAGTAAAGATACAAATACACTCATAAAGAATCAGAAATGTATCTGAAAAGATGCCAGCTTATATTAAGCCACAGAAAACAGTTCAGCACATGTTTTTTCTGAAATCTAAGCACTGATGCAAATTTTTGGTTTTCTATTTTATTTAAAGTTTTACTATTACATAAACAAGGACATGAAGCTAAATCTTAAATGAAGATGATGAACATGGTAAAACAGTTGAATGCCTTATGCACCCAAGTAGCTTTCTTGTTTAACAAGTACCAAACACTGTTAATGTGAAGAAACATAATGCTGAGGTATGGGCAGTACATACCTTTTCATGGAACGTGACAGTTTTGATGTTGTCAAAGACGTTCAGCAGATGTGCCTGTATATTATGAGAGTCTGATGCCTGGCCAAGAATTTCTAAGAGAGCAGGATCTGACACAAAGAAGAATCGTGGAAATAGAAGGCGCTTTTTCTCCAGGTACCTGCATTTTTAAAAAATATGGTGGAGAAGCCGGAAGTAGATTGTAAGTGAATTAGGTTAATTCATACATCCTTTTCTCTTTGCAGGTGGTATTTCTCACAATTTATCATTCCAATTTTTAGCTGTGGCAATGACAATTTTTATCCAACATACCTTCATGTTAAGCATCTGCTTTAAAGCTACTCTGTTAGCACCAGAAATCATTTCACAGAAACCTCGTATTATTTGCTATAATCTAAACATCAGTAAAAAGAAACTAAATAAAAATAAAAGGTTTTTACAAGAAGTCTGTTACTTGCTATTTAGAACTCTCATGCTAAATTTCTTCCAGATTTGTGAGAGGTCTGAATAGAACGTACAGATCTAAAGTGCTTTCTGGACTGAAACTAGGCTGAAAAAAGCTTTGGTTTCAATAGAGAGAGAGAGTGAGTAGCAGCTTAGTCACAAATCAAATACTTATCAGTGAGTTGCTAGCAATTTCTCTGGAGGTGTTGTATCATCCTGCTAACTTGTTTGCTCAGTTCAACTCAATTCATAGTAGAATAAGAACATGATCTTTGCACAGTTCATGAAACAGTACTTGAGCATTGCTCTTTCCCTAGCTACACAACGCACAACCATCTGGCCAAGACTGGTCTGGTAGTAATCTTACCCTGTGAGTGATTTCTGACAGATTTCAAGCTGTTCCAGTAAATGTGGTAATAACTGTCCCATGATTTCATCTCCAACACAGCACTGAACAACATTGGGTGTTTCATGAGCTCGGGTCATGATCCTTACCCAGGATTTATCAATGTTAGAGAAACGTTTTGTTTCCTATTGAAACATGACAATGAATGTAGAATGAAAGAGATGGATGAAGGAAGAGAAAAGAGGGAAAAGGCACTTGTTTGCAGAATTGGCACCCGTAATCTTCTCACTAGTAATCACGTGTCTTCCTGAAATTTTTCACCTTAGAAAACCACAATTCTTTCTGCTTACACAATACAGCTTAGTTCACACTTGGCTGTTCAGCCAGCTACCTACTTTCTCTAACAACCATTCTTAGAGCAAAAGACATTAGGCTTGGACCGAATGCTTCAAATATGAAGGGATTTTTTTCTAAAAGCTAAAGTTAATTTTTAATTTGAAATGCTCCATAAGAAGGTTTAAGATAAGGATTCCTAGGTACTACTTGGCTACCAGTAGGTACACCAAGCTAGCCTATGTAGGCTAGGCTACTACTAGACACTACATTTGAATACATATTGGTTAACAGCTTTACAACCTAGAAATAAAAAGATCAAGTAGCTCACACAATTTTCTTATTCTTTCTAACACAATACCTTCCTTTGGCATTGCTTACCTAATTTCTTGGTAAGGATATTTTTGTTAAGTTAAGTTCCAAAAAATTGAAGTTTATGTTACTACATCAATTATGACATCACAGTTAAATTTTATTCTTAAAATGTAGATAAACAAACTGAAAAAAAGGCACGTCTACAAACCTTTGGAAGCTGCTTTGCTATGTCACCACCAACAAAAACAGCTTCTAAATAAATCCACAAGTTCTGTACAGTCAGCCAGTTCTCAATGATATCTGTTGTGTTGGAAAGATAGTGCACCCATTTCTGAATCTGTGTCTTGAAGGGTGTGTTGTATCTACAAAAAAAACCCCAAACAAACAAACAAAAAAAACCCAAACCAAACCAAAACGAAAAACAAAAAAAAACTTGCTTAATTTCAAGAAGAAAACAAGATTCTTGAAAACCAGCATATTACTGACAAGGACGAGGAATAATTTTGCTGGTTATATATTTTTCACGTGAAAGCATAAAAATCTATACTCAGTTCAGCTGGCTGGCTGCTCTAAATCAACCCAGATCCAGCTTGCTGCTTTGTACACATGGTGCATAGCACAGGTCTGATCCAACAGAAGCTAAATAGCAGCAAGATTACAATTTCACTCTAAGGTAAAGTAGTTTCAAAAAGGGACTATGCAACATCTTTAAAGCTGTAAGACTCCCAGAGTTTCTGAACTCTCCTGAATCCTTGCTTTTGAACATCTGCCTGACAATCATATTCCATGTTCCTTATTTTATCTGTGTGCTCTAGCACGTGAAACCAGACAAACTGAAGGTTGCTTTAACTGGGAACTTCCGCACCTCTGGCATAAGGCAATGACCTATCACAGGGGCAGAGTAGCAGTGCCTGTAATGCCCACAGGATGCCTACCACAACCAGGTAGTGTTCTCCCTTATATCCCCTCTTTCTTGCATCCATGGAAACTGTCCATTTGTTTACTCAGGAAGCTTGAACTGCATCCATATGCTAATATTTTAATCTCTCCCCTCATTCCTCCCCTCCCTTTCCTGTTACCTGTTATTCATGAGAGAACCAAGAATCATCAAGCTGTCCTCCATGGTAGCAATTGTTTCTGATGTGCTGTCACCTCTTAAAAGAAGTTCCCCACGGGTTTTAAAGTTTGCGAAGATAAATGTTTTGTTATCCCATTCAGCTATCACTTGTTTTAACTTCTGCTCAATGTCTCTCTCCTTCACAGCACTTATGCAGATATCCTTTTAAATAGATAGGATGTCAAAACAAGCTATGAATGCTTCAAGTCTCTGGTATACAAATCTAACACTTATTTCCGTTAATCCTAGGTAAGGCTGATGACTAATTATTTACAAAGTGGAAAGATCTACAGACATACAAACACCATAGCTAATAATCTGTACACCACATCACGATATAGTCAACTTCAGGGGGAATGAAAGAATAACATAATGATTACTTTCCATATCTTTAATGTTGCAAAGCAAGGCACCCGTGCAAATTAACATCCAGTTAAGGATTTGAAGTTGCATGATTTGAAAAAAAGAAGTTGACACCACAATATATTTGTGTTGTTATTTAATACAAAAAGTGAAATTGATAGTCCATTTCTCTGTTCTTTGATTAGAAATATTTTGTTTTCCTTCTTGCTACTATTATCCCTATACTATTCGAGCAGATAGTTTTATTTCATGCATCCATTTTTCTTCCTTCAAAATACCTCTATTTCCTCTTTATATCTTAATAGTGGAGCTTCCATTATATCCCTCAGTTTGAATGTTTCACTTTCCACATCAAATCTGTGTTCAGTGAGATCTGTAATCTGCTTCCAGTGCCGAGGCATCATCACTTTATTTGACATACGCTCAAGCAATGGGCAACATTCACTGAAGTCCTCAATGGTCTTCTTTAAGTCAAAAAAGGCCTGCCATTCCTTCACAGCACGAGGAAGCTTACGGCACCTATGTAGAGGTAATGCAAACTTTTTCAAAATGTTTCAAATATTCCTTCTTTACAAACAAGAATATATGGTTTTAACAGCAGAAGATGTACCTTCCAAATTCAGGTTACCTGTAGTTTGAAACTTCCGTATGTGATTCTGCATGTGAGAAAAACTGTTTCCAGCCTATTTCAATGACTGATAGCTGGACAGGCACCTACAGACTTCTCTTAAAGAGGAGTCTGCCTAATTCTAATATACTCTGTTCAAGAGATCTTCAAAACCATTTGATTTAATCTTTTGAGCAGGCTCATGATATACACTGCTCTGTGCTCTAGAAAAACCCTGTTCCTCAGTACATGCAGTTTTAATTATCTGATTTCTGGTTTGATGAAAAGTTCAGCTTATATGCATGCAATAAGTCCCATTTACTTTGAGTACATACATAGTCAGATATGATTATTGGTGCTAACCAATTATAATCATACTTAAGAAGTAACAAAAGAACTTTAGGCAACTTTACTGCTGCAGCAGTTTCTCACCTGTTCTGAAACTCCAGAAGTTCACTGTTAATTTTTTCAATGTCTAATTCTGACCAAAGAATATCACAGTAGCCACTAATTGTGTCAATGACACTGTTATATAGTTTATAGAGTTTCTGTAACATATTCAGTTGCTTCTGTATTTCAAGCAGTTTAGGATACCGAGTAACTGGCAAACCAAAAAGATCTTCCCCACCTGTACAAGTAATATATTTCCGAAAAAGATTATCAAAACGATTCTAAGAAAGAAAAAGAAAAAAAAATTAAATTAAATTAAATAACTAAGGATTCAAGATCTGGCATTATGCTTAGAGTTGCATTAGAGACTAAAATCTAGGAAATAATAGAAAGATATACAGCGATAATAACAGCTTATGCTGTCAACAGTTTTGTCAACGATTTTCATAAGAAAAGTAACTTTTAGCTAGCTTGGAGGCACACCTTTAGAATTTGACAGGAAAGCCATTTACTTCATGTGACACAGTGACAGAACAATAAATGATAAGATTGCACTTGAAAGAGGTGGAGCGTGACATGCAAAGCAAAGAAAGATGGATACAGCAAATTCTACCTATGCATGTATGCTGTGCAAATCTTTTATTAAAGGGTTGAAGTAAGAATTATTGTCATTAAAGCAGCAAAGAAAAACATATTTGAATTTATATTTCAATTGCAATATAGCTCAGGGAACATAGTAGGAAGCCAACTGAATAGCACTATGGGAAAAGGAAAAGCATTGGTAGAGAATAAATATCTATTCCTGTAATGAATAAACCTATTCATTACAGGAATAGATATTAATCCCAGTATAAAGAAACAGTTCAACAGGCAAAACTGTCAGTTTAAATGGAAATATTTCATTTTGTTGGAAAGAAAAAAAAAAAACCAAGCCCCCCGAAAAAGAAACACAATAACAAACACAAGAATAGCCTATAATCAAATACACTGAACTTGAGAGTAAGATTTCATCAGGATATTTGAATCTAGTAATCATTATCTATGCAGCCTTTCTCTTAACTCCTATAAAAACAGCATTCTTTGCAAAAGGATAGAAAAATTCAAACTTAACTTTAAGTTAAAACAGACTTTGCCAAATCAGTAACCCTATGTATCAACGAAAATTAGTTCAACAACTGTGATTCATTCTCAGAGCCTTTAGATGTTAGCTTAGTTGTAATAAGTTATGTCCTAGAATTAACAATACCTGAAACATAGTAAGCCTGTCACTGGCTTCCCGAGGCTTTAAACCAACAACTAATGGCCCATTCTACAAAAAAGAGAAAACACAACAAAGAAGTGAATTTAGAGGGTGAAAATAGCCACAAGTTACTTACTTTTAATCAGCATTTTCTAAATGTCAAACTCAAACATTTTTCCAGTCTCCAGATTTCTGCCCTGCATCAGATAACAACTGAACCAAGAAACCACAGTTCCCTACTAGTACAAGCACTTTCTCTAAAAAAAAAAACCAAACAAAAAAACAACCAAAAACCCACCACCACCAAAAACAAAGAACACAATTGTCTTTTTATTGTAGAAATTATCATTATAGTGTAAAAGCTGGGCAATCATAGCTCCTTTTTCTAGTATAAATCAGCATTACTTAAAAGATGATACAAGACTAGTTCAGCCTCATTCATTTATATTTTGTACTTACATCTAGCATCAGAAAACACTTCTCACATTAATTCCAGTTTTCACATTTGCTGATGCTAATTAGCTGTTTATCATAAACCTAAAATATCTCAGTTCTTAATCTCTAAGAAGTGATTACCAGCATTACATACTTCAGTCACATACAGAACAGTAATCAAATCCTGCCCTGTACTGAAACTCAAATACCATATCAGCAAAAATAAAAATATTCAACAGTAGGGGCCCATCCCATTAGTCAAATCCAAAATCTTTCCATGATCCCCCTGTTCCTCAAAAACTCCTCTAATACAATAAAATACAAATACTTGCCTGATCATAATCTGAATAGAACTGTGTACAGTCTTCAGTAAAAGTCTTCACAGCACTAATAAGCTCTCCTCTGAAGTTTGGCTGCAAAGCAACAAGCTCATTCTGCACTTCATTTGCACGGATTAGCAGCTTTTCCCAAGTATAGCGCAAAGTGTCCACCTTTTCTGTCTCTTCCTTGGCAACGAGTAGATCATATTTGTTCAACATAGCATAGGATTCCTGTCAGAAGGTAGGATCAAGATACATAAAATGATAACTTAACTTGATATACATATATGTATGCTAACATGTTACATTTTTAAGAACAAAGAATGATCTGTTAGAAAATCTGTTCTTTTTTTGCATATCCATTATCACAGTCTGGCAAAACTGGAAAGCACGTCAGAATTTTATTATCTCAGAACATTGATTTCCACTTGCACCACCAACATATGAACACTCCACATACTGAAACCCTTAGTCAACTTTCACAAAAATACAATTGAAATTCACTTACTGTAAATCAGCACAGGGTAGGGTAGCAATGAACCTGTGGCGTAACAGTTTCATTTGAAAAATTTTGTATGAAGCGGAATTATTTCCATTTATGTTTTCCAGTTTGATCAAACTGCAGTTAAATTTCAACAATAGAAACGTAACTATCTGTCACTATGTGGAAAATAGATCAATCTCCCTTTCAAAAACCTGTAGTATGGCTTCTTGTGCCCAGGGACTCGAGGCTCCTGACTGCAGAAGTGGAAGCTTACAATAAAATTATGGGCAATCAGGAATCATGAACATGTTGCAGGAAAAAAGAATTCTACTGAACAACTAATCAGTGGTGCATTTTGCCATACCACAGCCTTCTTAAATACATACTCTGGTCAGGAATACAGAGAAACAGTTATCATCCGGTTTTAATTCTGCCATTTGTCAGATGTTCAATAAATGTACTCTATCATTTTAACTTCTTTAAGGAAGTTGGTTGCTTATGCTTATTTCAACCTATGATACAGCTGACTCAAGCAATCAGTCTCGCACATTCTCGTATCTTCCTAGCATTCAGATTTTCCTCCTCCGTAGGTTAAGCTAAAAAAAAATAAATTATGAAACTCATTCCTTTTCATACAGACTTCTTTTATAAAGTATGAAAAGCTTTCTTGCATTAAATATCTGTATTCTCAACTTCCTCTTACCTATACTACTCAATTTCTGCACGTTTCATTGAACCACCGCTCACCTCAGCAAGTTTACATTTGTTCAAACCAGAAATTCATACAAAAAGATTTACAGGAACACAACAGGTCTGTCACCCAACATTCAACGCATATTAAACCATACATTTTCAAAGTGCTCTGTTATGCTTTGACCCAGAAAATAACTGCTTTGTTGAAACAGTATCCATACACGCAACATTCCCACTAGCTACCTCAATGGGCCCAACTTGAGAGTCTATGGAGATTTGTAGTTCTCTGATCTCTTTTAAAGCTGACATGGCTATTCTGATATCATCCAGGTCTGTGATGTTGCGATTTAACTTCTTGCCAGTTTCTTCTATAAAAGTCAAAATTGCTTCCATCTCAGTTCGGTACTTCTTATTGCAATGATACCCCAACAAAGTCATCCAGGCTTTGGTTTCTGATCTCAGTGCTAGCTTCAGATCACCTAAAAACATTGAACAATTAATAGATATTAGATATTGTGGTTATTTTTTAAGATGCACTTTTTTTTGCAACGTGTGTTCTCTTTGGTGCCAGTTCCGCTTTTTCAGTCTAACCATTCACGTACAAAGGTGAAATCATATGGACACCTTTGAGTGGTTAATAAGATTGCTTGCAATTCAGGATTACTTTCCTCCTAATCCTCTCAGAATGTTCATCTTTTCTACTGAAAGATCAGCTAAAAACATTGAATGATTAAGAGATACTAGGTATTGTAGATGTTTTTTAGGATGTACCTACTGCAAAGATGAGGCTGGACTCCATACTTGTCATCTTGTTCATATGTCATTATAAAAATTTCTATTCTATACATCACTAACAAATGGATTAATACTCTCATCTACATCTAAAATCTTTTCAAAAATTAATCTTTAAAAAAATAATGTGGGGGGGAAAGTAAGAGCTTGATTATGGAAGCTGAAGAAACAAGTTTGATCTGACATTTAATGAAACCAAATGGTCCATCAATCACTTAGCTTTTTTAAGTTTTATCTGTAGCATCAGTGGAACCAAGTGACTGTTAAATAGAAGGGGTTTCAGCTGTCTTATTGCATGCAGCCAGGTAAGGAGAAAAACAACATAAACTTACCATCTTACTCCCACCAAACATGTACCCCTTGGAATCAGTGACAAAAGGATAGGCAAACATCTACCATCCACCCCATAAAGTGGACAGAAGTATCCAGGTGGGGGAAGAAACTCCAGCTGAGCCTCACAGATATCCTTGAGTTAGTGTTTTGTTTGCACATATTTATAGCCAAAACAGCAAACAGCCCTTCTCTTTCTTTCTCCTTGCCATTTTAAGCTAGTTCATCCATTCAAAACTAAGCCACATCTCTTCTTGCTACTGAAGTCAGAAGTATATGTCTCTAGAGAGAAGTGAAAAGTTGAACTCTACCTGTGTACATTGCAACAGCTCCCACACAGATGTATTCAGGCTCTGAATTGATTTTCAGCTCCAAGTCTTGGAAATGCAGAATTTCAGATTCAAATTCAGATAGTAATGGGTTTTCCATCATTAATTTATCAATGGTTTCCTCCTTATCCCTCTGCCATATATGGTGGTAACAACTAAAACTCTCCAAAGCTGTAAGAACCTCCTGAAAGACAACAGAAGTTCAAAGAAAGATTCTTAGCATCACATATATAGGATATATACAATTTCTTAGCAGCTGCTCATTAGAATACATTAAGAACTCCATAGTGGAGCAGGTTGAATCACCTCACTAAACAGAAGGTTGCTGGTAAATTTATGCTAAACTAAGTTCCATTAGGGATCACAAGTCATGCTGATCACATTCAACTTGTCAGATCAGTTTTCCAATTATATGATTCTTCAGTCAATAAAAATCTTAGGAATCTATATGAAGTAAAACACTCCTTTAAGACTAGGATACAGTACACTTGTCCTTCCCTACCATTTATTGGAGTAGCAACTGTAACCTGAACCCCAGGGCCCAACAAGAACAATTCATTCTCAAATAATGAAGTTATGAAACAAATTTTTTTAACATTAATTTCTACACTCCATTCATGTCTCTTTCTCTTGCATATCCTTAAATGATATTCAAATCAATTATTTTTCTAGTTTTCAGGACTTCAGAAAAACATCAAAAAAAGGTAAATCATCATCACTGCAGCTAATTAAACAAGTAAATGAGAGATGACTGCTACGAGAGATAATTCACATTATGACTTACCATAAATATAATGCTTTCAGGTATTTAAACCTGGTTCACCAATAAAAGTTTCGAATTACAAAATATTGAGTATCAAAGTACCAAGATAACTATCCATCATTATCAACATCTCCTTAGACTTCAGCACAAGCCTGTCATGTCATTGTGCTAGTTATGCTTAGTACCACTGAAGTCACAATGGCTTTAATAAAAAATTTTTTACCTGGCAAGACTCTCAAAAGGTTGGACCAGCCCCGCAAGAAGCTGATGCAGAGTTCCCCAAAGAAATGTTCATTCAATACCTACAGTTTACTAACGATTGCATAGAATAAGAACAGGACAAACAAATTATGAATATCCTTCAACTTAAATCCTAACAAACCTCCACTAGCAAACCCTATGCAGCAATTTACAAATGCCAAGCTGAAAGCCAGTTTTTTTCCAAAAACCTTCATAAGCTCTTCATAATGGGTCAGAAATCTTGCTGCCTTCATTAGAATTTCTATGTGAGCAAGACTGTATTTAACACACTTGTATTATTATCAGATTTATATTAAATGCACACAACACAACTATGCCTAGATTTTTTTATGATGTTTCAATTTATATAATATTCAAAACCTCATAAATTTTGGAACAGAGTAAACTTCACGCATGTTACACCTTTAAAATGTATTTACAAATTTTCAGCCACATTTTCCATCCACCACACTACACTTTTTCATTATTGTATTTAATCACAGCTTTAAATGCCCACCCTTAATAGCTCAAGGTAAAAGTAATTTAAAGTAATACATTATTATCCCTTGGATAGTCATATTAAATTAACATCTCAATTGTCTTACCCTTTTCGTAGAATTGATAGCACTGCTGAGTAAGGATACTAATTTAATAATTTCTTTGTTCTCTGAAACACTCTTGAAGTAGTTTTGGCTTTGCCCGGGATCAGATGAACTGAGTGATGCTGCGTCTGATACACTATCTATAGAAGGGGATTCAAATACAAAAGCAGTGTTAAAGCATGTTTAGGGCAAGTAAATTCCTACAGACAAAAACTAATGAAATATTTTTCAATAAACATGCATTTTGAAGTTAGATGTTCATATTAATCAAAAAGGCAACTAGAAGTCTAGGAAGCCACATTTAATTGCCACGAATTCATAAACCTCTCCATTTTAGGATAATTGCTTCATCTAGGTACCCTGTGCTAGGAAGATTGTTCAAATATGGAACAAATTCCACTCCAACCTTTTAAACATAATCTTTCTTTTTCTCTCATGCCTCCACAAGGTTTATCCTGTATACTTCACCTAAGATTTGCATTGAGCAAATCCATAAGTATTTTTTACTTTCTGAAATATCCCGCAACTGACAATTTGAAATACAAATTAACATTAACTCTGAGAAGATGATCATAGCCAGTCCCCAGAAAGAAAGATAAAAGGAAGGACCATCAGTTAGCAAATATCAACAAATTTGAGTTTACCATCATTTCTTATTTCATCTCATGCAAGAGAAATTCTTAGTTTTGAAAGACTAATTCAATTCCTCAACCAGTTCAAGTATTACTGTCCTACTTTTTAGGTAGGACATGATTTTAAAATACTCAGATGTATTTTTAAGTACCTCAAATACAATGTAGAACAAATAATTTGGCTTGATTTTAAACCATTTCAGAGAAGAGAAACCCAGCAACCAAAGATACCGTCTTTAATTTCCCTTAACTAATGCCTTCAATAACTTAATTCAACATTTGATCATAAAACAGATTAATTAATAACAGATTAAATCATAAAACAGAATTCTTTTCAGAAATTCTAGTCTATTCAATCCTCCACACAATCCTCTCTCTGCCAATATTGCAATTTATACGGACATTTCTATTCAATACCAGGTTTTGTGTAAGTTCAACTTACCCTTCTTAAAGGAATTTCAACACAAGTTTTAAGATGCCATTTGAACATGCCAAGTCACAAACCACACTGGGAAATGATGAAAGATCTTTTGTGTAGCAATAGTGACTACAATTGTTTTCTATGCTGCCCAAGCTGGCACCCTAACACCATTCCACCTGCCACAGGTACCCAAAGCAGTACAACTCTCCAAGAAGTAGAAAAAAATCCCCTTACTCAAAGACAAACAAGGAAAAGTGGCAAAACCTGGTTTCTAATCACAAACAGATTTCTTCTCTGAGGCAGTTAAAAATCTATGAGGTATTTTAAAATCCATGAAGTATACCACTTTTGATGTATTTTGTAATTACTATCCTTCAACACATTCTCTATAAATCACATTTACTTAACATTCAAATTTATTAATGTCAGAGTTTATCATTACCATGGATGGGTTTTTTTCCAGTCTCTTTCATTCCATCATCAGAATCGCTGTCTCTGCTCTCACACCGCAACACAGCAACTTTTCTCTCTAACATTTTCTTCTGAGGAAGAAACAGTATTTATTTTCTATTTGCAGCAGTTTCGAAACATTAGTTTTAAGTAATGTTGTTAAAGACACAAACCTTGGATCTTCTCTCCTTACTCCACTGTCCAACTCCTTTCATTACTTTCACAATACTATTTACAGCTTTATTAAGCGTCTGCTGTACCTCATCCAAAGACGGTGTCACGATGATATTAGGGATAGATAAGTTAATACTAGTCCTAATCATAGGACAAGCACCTTTTTTTTGCTTAGAAGCACTGTGATTTTCTAAACAGAAGACAAAAACAAAACAAAAAAGGTTGTTCGTATTTTTTCAAGACATCAAAATAGACAGTGCATTGATGTAAAAATATATATATATATATACATATATATATATATATATATATATATATCCTAGTGTTGAGTGTAATTTCTTTAGGGAAAATGATTCCTGAGTAACTTAGAAGATGTATTGCTAAACCCTACAGCAGCACAAAAAAACTAATGCCAATCTATTTATCTCCATGAAGCTCCTCTTCAACTTGTTCTGTGCAGCTAAACTCTGTTTAGCAGACAGTTTTGTTATCTGGCTTGTAATCCCAGTTACAATATTACATTGGGCACAAGACCTCCTTAGAATATCATAATACTGTATGTCTTATATGCTATAGAAACCACACACAGTTGTCTTTATTTTTGTTTCTTAAATGACTATAAAAATTAAACACATCAAAAGAGTGTTACCTCACTATGTACAGAAATATCAGAAGACAATTAGTAAGAGAAAGAGAATACAACTCCTTCTCTATTGTGGGGGTTTTTTCACAGTTTTATGCAAAGCTAAAGTCAAACACTCATCAAGTCCAGCTCCAAATAAAATATCCAGCTTCAGAACAGTACAGTCAGTGCTAAGAGCATTGACTAAGAACAGTACAGTCAGAGCATTGTAATGACACATTCCTACTGTCACAGGAAAAAAAATTCTTTGGGAAATATACAATTATATTAATTTAACAAGAAAGCTTAATCAAACTCCCTTTGTTTTCCCCTCTTTTACAGCTGTGACTCTTTTATACAACCATGCGATATTAAATTTACATATTTCTTTTTATAGCCTAGGAAAGCAATATACTGCAATATGGACACCTAGGAAGTTGGTCGTGGAAGATGCGTGGATGCGCTTGCGTAGGGTCTCCAGAGCGTTTCGAATTACTTTCAAAAGGGCATCAACATTACGATTATTGAAGTAAGAAAGCAGTTCATTGGCTTCTTCCTCTAACTTTTCTAAATCCATTCTCTTCCTCTTGGCTGTAGGAGACAGGCCAGCCCATATCTCACTGGAATTTTGGGAGAAATTCAAGCTTTTTGATCTTCCTTCCTCTTCTGTTGCTAAAACATCATAAATCTAGTTAGTTGAACTGACTTAAGGGATTTGAAAACACAATATAGCAACACCTCCTCATGGGTCTAAAAATATTTTAAAGTGCAGAATTACGCATTTGTAATCTGTACCTCAATGTAACAGTCCTTTTACTCCTATCCACCTCCTCTACTCAGTACAAACTGACATGACTCACCAAAATTCAGACACTATTTCTTATACTCCCTCTCTAGGAAGGGCAGCAATTAACCAAGGCTGCTCCTAAGGCATTAACATTTCAACATGCAAGTTAGATTAATAATATTAACCTATTTTGCAGGTAATAAGTGATTGTTACATGGTGCATTTCCTGGGCAAATTCAAGAAGTTTTTAGACATTAGATACTCCAGTACTTCAGGTAGCTAAGCTACAATATCCCACTTCACATACTATCATCATGAAAAAGAAATATAAGCACCCAGCTTCAGTACAATCTTCTTACCTGTATTTTTGAGCCTTTTTTCACCACTGGGTACAACTGACTTCTCACCTTCTTTACTGACTGGTACCTCAGTGTCAAGTAACATGTTAATCAGATCATTAGCAGCGGCTTCCACCAGTGAGCTTTTTAAATGTAAAGTCCGAGAACCTTCTACACAGAGCTCCTGTTATCAAACCAAAACAAGGATACCCTCTTATCTTCACAGTTCTAATGTCAATTTCACAGTCATAGCAGCCTTTATAAACACAAATGTCAAGGCCTAAGATTTGTGAAAAACAAGATCAATATATAACATTATTTTTAAATTGGTTTGTTCCAAACTATTTAGTGTTGGATTCTGTGTTGTGCCAAACAAGACATCATAAATGTCTTTCAAAATTGCTTTGGCTTGTTTCTTAAATCACACGATTCATCCATAGTTAATATCATGAAGCAGTGTTTTTAAAGTCTAGTTCCACTAAAAGGCTCCGAAAACCAAGTGTTTCTTAATTTTCTTAACTTTCCAATGTAGACATGGTAGCTTTAACATTTCTTTTAATCATTGCTATTTTACATTAATTGGCTGTGCCATAATGAGCATTAGCCAATCATATTTCTCACTTACCACTAGATAGGAAATAAAACCTATTAAAGCTGTATTTAATATTAGAATAAACAAAAAAATTACTAACTGGAGAGGGAAGGAAACAAAGAATTAGATTTAATAAAATTCAGAAATCTATTGCAGTATTGTGCATTTTTTTTCTTTAATACTTATGGTAAAATTGATCAAGGATGCTTCAGCTAACTATAATTTTTAACTATAATGGGCCATTTAATTCTTTTCTTCTTTGTTATCTTTTATTTCTTTCAGCTTAATCAAACCTGGCTACTTTTGTTTAATTAAAAATCAATAATTGGAAAAATGGAGCCATTGACAAGTTTCAGTCATTTCCAAATTTTATGACAAAATCTTTGACCTTCCTAATGATTCTGTCTAGTGGAGAAAGAAGGCGGGTCTGATTTGCAATATCACAGCAATCACTAAACAAATTAGTCTGGGATTTTTCCACGGGATAACTATTTTTGTTGCAGCAATTTCTTTAGAAACTTAAAGACACATCTTAGGTGACAGAACTTATTTCTAGTCCCTTCTAATTAAAAACTACAATAAGCTTAAAAACGCTGTTACTATTTTCATTGTACCCATACCTGGGGCTTGTTACTCTGCTAACTCAAATCAGTCAGCTATTGTGGTGTTGTAATTGCCATGTAGCAGTTCAAGTTTTCAAGTTATCATAGAGTGCAAAGAAGTTTTTCTGCTCACTGTCACGTTTTTACTCTAGTGAATATACATTTCAGTACCTGCCCAATCAGGAAGGCAGCAGCAGTATCAATAAAAATAACCATGGACTACAGGGTTTACAACCAACCATTCATTCCATATAATATTATTTAAAATTTTACTTTGTATCTAACAACAAGGTGAACTGTTACGGGGGTCAAAAGAGAAAAGACTAAATAGTTAAACATGCCAAGAAAAGTAAAACTTCCATTTGTAATATTTAGTGCTACAAGAGACCAGGGATGGGGTTTACCTACATGACTTTCTACAATCTTTTCCAAAGCAAAGTTTATTTCAGGAGAAAACACATTAGACATTATAACCTAAAATGCCAGAATATCATACTATTGCCTCATAAAATAATTCTGATGTTCAATATTATTATGACCTTAATTAACTTTGTAACTAACAACTTACATGCTTACAATTAATTTTCCTCAACATAAAAGTATTTTGATGAGGTGAAAGAAGGGGCTCTTCCCAGAACACCTTCACCCAGTTATATTTGCATATATTTTACACACACCATTACCAACTCAGGATAGCTTGAGATTAACAAAGATACTCAGGACACAATCATTTCCATAGTTTCTACTCTCCTCAGGCATCAGTGCCTTATTTAAAGGCACTAACAAGGAAACAATAAAAAAGATACTATCACTGAGGTAAAACATTCTAGTGATATCAAAGCATAAAAGAAATATCATACAGTAGTTGGCTTGACATTAATAAGCTCAGAAAAGAACATCTCAGCTCAGACCTCTTTGCACTTGGTACTTTTGTTCCCTTTTAGGGTCCCAGCCAGGTGGGGATTCCCATACATATCCCCTGCATGCTTCATTAATTCTGCATTCAAATTTTTTTATCTCATATCATAATTCAAAGTCATCAAACTCTTCTTTATGAAATTTTTTTCTAACCTTAGTCTTTTGGAGAAATTCCTCACAGCTCAGTGGTTCCTCTTCTGGCAACTTACAGAGTGGCACTGTATTCATTTCCTGAAGGACAGCATCAATACGAAATTCAACCAAGTCATTCACTTGATCAAGCAGTAAGTCCAGCCCAGCTTTTGAAGCAAACACAAGATTCAAGGCAAGATTAAAAGTTTGAAAAAATAGTCTTTGCAGAGTCCTGTTTAAATTTTTACTTCAATAAACTACCATGCTCAATTGTATACGAATTCCATACCTTAACCAGTTTGCTTCAAACATCTAAACTTCCATGGCAAACTTCACCACAGAAATCATAATATTTTTTTTGCATAACATACACTTACCTAGCATATGCTATCTATATGTTAAAGATAACTGTAACAGTATATAAATATAGCGTGTTGTATAATTATTATATTTGATAAACATGTAATTATTTTATTATACAAATATATATAAGATTAATTTTAAAGTATATGTATTTCAAATGCAAAGACATTAACATTTAATTGAGGGCTAAGAATATTTCATCTTGTCCTATAGCTTGAGCTAATTATCACTTGGAGAACCTACTAGCAACAGAAACTTTCGCCAAGTAAAATCTCTATGCTTCAATCAAACGTTAGAAGCCAAATAATAGTTAACAGAAAGCAATCACCAGAATTTTCACAGTTTAATAGCAATCTGCTCTCAATGCTGAAATGGAAATAGCAGAAAGGTGCCTGTTCCAGACTCAAACCACTTCTATTATTCAAAATTAAATTGAGCATAATGTCAGGTTAGCATCCAAAATGCATTTTAATTTGCCATTTCAACTAAAGGAAATTCCTGCTCTAACAGCTTATATAATTTCAAAAAACAAAATCTGTTGGTCTTGTAATTAAGCTGAAGCAAAAGAAATCTAGTATCTTAAGAAACAATACACATCTCAGTGCATATTTGCGATAAATCTTTTGAAAAGACTGCAAGCTCACCTGTTTCCTAAAGCTGCTGCTCAAGTGTGCATTAGTTTTAAAGATAGAGATGTCAAAAAAAAAAATTAATATGAAATGCTGTTGAGCAACAAAATGCCAACTGAGTTGAGGTATTATTCCGTGAGTTGTTGTTTTGTACATTATAGAAACAAAAAGACAAGACTAGGAAAAGTCTTAAACCTAAGAGCTCTTTTAAAAAGTAGCTATAATTCTGTGAATTCAGAACACATAGGACCTTTTGCACACTACTTTATGCTTTGGATAATCATAACTGCCATCCCATCCATGTTGGTAAAAATTTGACAAACATGTGAGACAAAAAGAAGATGGTGTTATAAAACAGAGGTTTCATGCAGTACGGGACAGGTGAAAAAGACCTACCCAGCTTGTAAAAAACTGTATTAATGTACTTCTCAATATTCAAGGATGTCCAGGTCAGTAACATTAGACCTGGCTGGATAGCATCATCTACATTTGCTAATCGAGGAACCATCAGTTGTTCAATGGGGTATTGTATTTTCAGTTTAATTCTTTTGTATTCTGCCAGCATCACCTGCAATAAACAGAGAATAAAAACATTAGTTAATATACACTGATTCGAATCTCTTCACATACACATGTTTGTGAGAACTTAAACTAAGACAATTCACCAGGATGTACATTACTGACATTCTTAGGAAATGATAATTAGTTGTTTGGAAAAGGTTTGCTTTGTTTTTTGGCAGGAGTTTACTCTCTGTTGCTCTTTATATTAATGCAAGTATTACTTTGCATGAAAATCACTCTTTGTAGATTGATTACACTGGTTTTGGTTGAGGTGGAGTTAATTTCTTTCACAGTGCCTCACATGACGCCATGTTTCAGATTTGTCACCAAAGCACTGTTGATAACACACAGATGTTTTGGCTATTGCTAAACAGTGCTTGTACAGCATTGAGGCCTCTTCTGCTTCTCACACTACTAGTGTGACATTCAGAGCTATGGTGTTTGCTTTTCCAAGTAGCTGTGATATCACCTTGTTTCCCGGACATGGTTAAACACCAGTCAGCCGACAGGAAGTAGTAAATTAATTCCTTATTTTGCTTTCCTTGTGCATGCAGCTTTTGTGTTCCCTATTAAATTGTCTTTATCTCGATTCACACATTTTCTTCTTTTAACCTTCAGATTGTCTCCCCCATCCCACTGAGGGAAGTAACAGAGCACCTGTGTGATGCTTGGCTGCCCACTGGGCTTAAACGATGAGACAGGAAAAAGTTGAAAATTTCACTCTCTAAATAGGTGTTACAGAAGAGAAAAAGCCCAAGTTAAAAAAAGTGAACTAAGTGAACCACATCTAAGTGAACTCTTCAGCAGTTCTAATAAGAACAGCCTTACCATAACTTTAATATAGTGTTTGCTTTCTAATGCATCTTTAACCCACTGATCTGGTTTCATATGTTTTGCAACAACTTTATGACTTACGATGATTTTTTTTTCATTTCAGAATCAAGTAATCCTTTAAAGCAATAGTTCTCCAGACACCTATCTTTGAATCCCCATCTTGAGTCATCAAGAACCTTCTGTTCATAAGCAGACAAAATGATCCAAAGGATTTGAAACATGAGAGAAAGGGAAGTTTTGACTTCTCTTTGAACCTATTCCACAGACATCTGTGTAAAACACTGGTGCTGGAACAAAGCTGCTACTTGCTGGATGTTTTACATTTTTTAAAGGCATACCACCTGTTCCTCCCTCCCAACTATCCTCTCAAAATGAGGTCTGTCCAATGCTGACTTCACTATTGGATGAGAGAGAACTTGCTTATCATTTAGAAAGCAGGCAACAGCATGAGGTATCTTGTAAGCCTCCTTTCCTCCCCACCCTCATCTCTTCCCAAACTCTGCAGAGCTTCCCTAAATACATGCCTCTGAGAAGTGACTACACAGAAAGAATGAAGCCCAGAAATTCTTTTTAAAAGTGCCTCAGGACAGTCATACAAATAAAAAAAAATAGGTTTTCCAATGTTTTCTTAGTGGATAATAGTTGATCTTCTTTTTTCCTCTTCCATGTGTATAGAATATAGACATCTTAATGTATGCTACAGATACATAAAAATAACCAAAATTAACCCACGTGCAAATTGTTGACAATCTTCTTATACCAGTCTTTCTGATGTTGAATAACACTTGCAAATGGTGGTATTTCAAGGCACATGTGAGCCATGCAATCTGTTTCTCTGATTAAAGTTAATATTTGAGGGTCAAAATTCACAAATAATTCTCCTGTTTCTGGAGCTTTTACCAAGAGAGTTGCCTGAAGTCCTCTTTTAGTTAATTCAATCTGCAGGAAACAAAGTCATCATTCCTGATCAGATAAGCCACTACAGCAAAATACTTTGGTTTGGACATAAATATCACTTTGGCAGATCAAGTAAAAAAAATCAAGTATTGCTGACAATAAAGATTGATACGGTATGAATCCACAACAAAAACTTATTAACACAATCTATATGTACCCAAATGCCTAACAACAGAACTGATATTTATCCAACAGATATTTTCCCATTTGTTCCTGGATATCATTAGCTGCATTCCATAGTCTAAAATCAAATCAGAACCACAGACTTTCTTTCTTCAACCATCTTAAATCTGAACATTCATCTCCCTAGAACTTATTACACATTCTATAATGAGGTTGCTCTCAATCTTCTCAACGAACTGTTCTTGGATAACTTCTTCATATATCTTTCAAATAAACTTATCTCCATTTCTCCTTTTGCTTTTTTTCCAATACCTAACAGATACATCACACTCCAATTTTAATGGCACTCCTAATTATATCCAACCTCTAGGCAAATCTTTTAAAAGACAAAATTAATGTTTATTATAGATTTTTTTTTTTAATACTTAAAAGGAAAGCCTAATCACACACTTGGTTTAACTGCCTTATATAAGTGTTAGAATACCATTTGTTTTCTATGTGATTAGAAGGAAGAGCATTCATAAGACCATCACACATGACAAATTTAGCTGATAGCAGGAGGAAGTCCTGCCTTAGGCAGGGAAATCTTTCCTACACTAAAAACTTTGCTGCTATTCCTATTTTCCTACTATCCTTTTGCCAATGTAGTTTTACTGTTCTTTATTCATTCCTCAAATTTCATGTACCACATTACATTGAGATGGAGCTAGGTTTTAAGCAATAGTTTCAAAACTCATTGATATCTTTCAGTGTACTTTCTTCTTTGTTATGGAGCACAGAAAATCTGCATTGCCTTTCAATGTCTAAACTATAGTTGACTATACTGCTTATCAGTATCATGTATTATCAAGACATTTTACACAGTATTTTTCAAGAAATCATCTAACCATGTTTTGTCAGTGAAGTTTCCATACTCTACCCACTAGTCTAAGAAAAAAAGCACAACTCTCTTAGATAGAAGCTCAATGTTTTTCTGCAAAGTTCAACAGAAAATCTTATTGCACTCTTCTTTGGACTTCTGACCCATTATTCCCAATGTCAGCTCTTCCTCTCCCATTTATGGTTGGTTTTTTTCTCAGACAATTTTCATCATTAAGGTAATAGAAATCAGTAATGGAAATAAGGGGTGCATTGAAGGCACAAATCTTACACTGCTGAAGAATTATAGTAACTTTCACAATTCCAGTTATTGTATTATTCTAATATGTCCAAGTTGAACATCATTTGCTATAGCACAAAAATAATGGCCTTAAATCTTATGCTATTAAAAAAAAAAAATGGATAAACAAGATAGTAACCATCCAGTAACAGACAAAAGGAGGGGAAAATGTATGGAAATATCAGAAAGTGCCACTAAGCTTAACTATTTACACTGTACAGAAGAATAAAAAATAGGAGGAGCTACCACCCTATTTCTGTTCCATTTGTGTTCCCCACAGGACATTTCTCCCCTTCTCGTTTTTCTTTTGTTCAGGAGTAGAGCAAGAGCTCCACCTTGTGTTCTGTGACACTCATGTCCACACCCGCCCGTACTCTCGTTGCCTCTAGAGACAAGATTCCTGATCAACAGTCACATTTTTCTGCCGTACCTGGTAGACAAGTGAATTGATGTTAAAGTGGATATACTTTTCATATATTTCCAAGACACGTGTGTATGTTTCAAAATTTGAAATTGTGATCCCACCTTTTTTCCCATCTAATGAGTATAATCTTGCAGCAAACTTAGCAAATTTATACGCCTGCCAAGTGTGATTTGATTCTGCTATAGGAAAAACCAAACAGTTACTTTTAGCACAGATCAGGATCAGATCACTGGTTACTCAGACCTCATAAAGAAAGGTACCAGTTCAGAGGAAATGTCTTGGATGTTATAGTCATTTTGCAAAAGATGAAAGGCGAATGTACTTGACAGCTCCATCAAGGTACATTACGTGTCAGAAAACTCTTCTCCCCACACGCATCTTGCATCAGAGTCAGAAGAACATGACAGAGATAGAGGGGCAGCTAAGCCTACCACTGAATGTTCATTATACATTTCCCAAATAAATACTTTCCAACTTTTTAGTTATAATGAAGGGTCTTTCAGTTGTTCCTAAATTGAGCTACAGGTGCTACAGGCTTTATTTCTTAATAGGAACACTTTCTTATAAAGCACCTTTTCTTATTCCATGCCTCACTTAGGAGTACATCCTAAGGCTAAAGTTTAACATACCTGACTACTGCTATTAACCAGAGATTCCTTCACACTGCTGTAACCCACCGTTTCACTAAGGTCTGAAATGATGGGAATCCAATCTGGTCTGTAAAGTTGGATGTTTTTAATGTACCAACAACAAAAATCCACCACATTTTGGGGTTTGGGGGGATTTTTATTTTTTTTTTAATATCCTCATCAAAATCAACTCCCTTACCTGCTGAAGCCATTCCCTGTGGTAAATCACCTCAAACTTCATAAGGACTTTTGCTACTTTGTTGTAGTTGCGAATTATGCGCTTGCCATCTGGTGTTTGCAGAACTGCCGGGTGCCTTTGGAAAGTCTTCAGGGGCTCCTGGATCCTATGGAATAGGTGGCGTGCCCACAAGATCTTACCAGCAATTGGAGGCAGATTACGAGCCAGTGGAGGGTCCTGCTTGTGCCTGCTGTAGATCTTACAGACTGTTTCTATGTCATGGCCATATTTTTGAAAGATTTTCTGATACTTTTCATCAATGCCAAGATTCGGGATTTGTAATCTGCTTAGAAAAATAACAATCATGAAAAAAAATTCTTTCAACCCTTCTGAAATATTCTAATGCATGGTTGGAAAATACAGTTGTTCCAGATTCCCTTGCATGCTTTCGAAAATAGCTACTTTAGCAGCAAAGTTTTCAGCTTGAACAAATGCTGTCGCTGCCTGATTCCAAACAACCAAGATTTAGACTAGATGATAAAAGTTTCCAAGTAAGCCTACACATTTTCTGTTTTGTCACTGTTTTCAAACACTGGGCTGAAATTATGTGCAGCAAACTGTAACCAATTCACCACTAGCAGTCTATTCCATTAAACGGTTTATAATAAGAGAACTGACAGAATAAAGAGTGAGGCTGCTTTGCAACATTGCTAATTTATCAAGACAAATTTCACTGTTTCTTAATAGAAGCATTTTCCTCTCTCCTAACTGCACTGTGGTAACAAATTAATGTCATTGTTCAAGCACAAAGCTAAATCAAATAGACACAAAGTATTCCTGTACTGATGCTAATTTTGAAAGATGAAGTTCAAAGTCCACTTACAGTTTTAATTGTTTTTATTTAATCTGATACAAAAAAATATGGCAGTTATTCATTCAAACTATTGAAAAGGCAACCCTCAAAGGAGCTGAACAGTTGAGTGAGAAGAGGTTGAATTGGTTTTGTTTGTATTTAAGGACATGCCTCCTGCTCTGCTCCCCTCACTTCCCACCGTCCTCAATGTCTCATTTCCATCACCTGGCAGAGTTTTAGCAATCTACATAGGACATCATACCTTTCAAATTTCTGCAACATACTCAGTGCCCTTTCAGTGTTCAAAATATTTTCCAAGGTGATGTCCATGAAAACCCTTAATTGATCCTGAAGAAGAGCAAATAATTCTACATCAGCGAAGTCCATTAGGCACACACATCAAATATGCCAGGTATTATTTGACAGGATTTATTATGCAATACATTAGAAGCTAATTTGTTTATGTGAAAGTAATCTCAATAAGTATTAATTTTCCCTTTCTTTCTTCCCACTATAATTAGACAAAACACAGCCAGTTTTTGAGGCATTTTCTTTCCACGTTCCCTCTGTAGCTGTGCAACCAATAAAAGCTTTTGTACCCAATGTTTCGCCATGCTGAGAGGCCTCAAAGAATGCTTGCTTACCTCTTTGGCAGCCAAAGCCAGACACGCATTTAATTTTTTTTTCTTTCTACAGTTACCCTCTCCTTCCACCAGCTTGTGATTTCAGAATTATGGGAAAGATCATTATCTGACTTATTTGTAATATGCTCCCATTCACTCAATGAAATCACCCATTTTCGTGTTATTCTTGCTAGCATACAGTAATGAACAGCCTATTCCATGAAACTGGTCTGAAAGATAATAAATGGAAGCTTTAAAGTGGAGATACATTAGAATAATTTTTCAACTTTGAGATTTGCATAATTTGTTTGGTGGTAATTCACACAAAGACTTTTGTTTTCATACGGATTCGTCAGTAAATTAAACTTGCATTTGAATCATAAAACCTACATGAAGATCATTTATCTCTTTGCAAAACTCTTCATAGTCTTGGTCAAAATCAGTCTTCCGCTGATCCAAAAAATTGTACTGCTTATTCTTCATGTTCTCAACAATGCTCTAAACAGTTTCACAGAGAAAAAAAATTATCACCAAATGTTTCTTATCAAAGAGATTTACAACACCAAAATATTTAGCACAACAGAATGTGCACACACAGATTTTACCTTTGGTATTAGCTGCCACTATTTGCTGAACAATATAAGCAAATCACTTAAATGACATACTTTCAGGAAACAAGCTGGTGTAATGGTTATATGAATTTTACTTATATTGTTTACGTCTGTTTGAAGTCAATTAGAAATTATAGAAAATTCAGACTCTTGCTTTTCATCAAAGACACTTATTACCTATTAAACATTCTCTCATGCAGATGTTGATTTCTATTTAAAAGGTAACAAAGTTCAACACAGAAAAATATTTTCACATTATTATTTTCCACGTCATTATAATAACTGATTTCATAGATAAACAGACTATTCAAAAGTCACAGTAAGATGCAGTACATCACCAGCCCAGAACTTAGTATTCCTGGCTTCTCTTACACAGCTGCCTTCCACTGAAATGAAAGTACATCTTAATCAGCATCTCCCTTGAGCTGTAAGTACAGCTAAAGGATTTCTAATGATTAACTACTGTTCAACATCCTAGTAGTTCACCACAGTACAACCACAAAGCTCAGCATATTCTCAGCAAAGCAGACTTTCACCATTTTATCATAAGTCAACTGAACTTAAGTTTTATTGCATTGCTGTAAATAAAAATTCCATCTTTTTGGTGGAACAACAAGGAAATCCTAGATATGGACTAAGTGGTAAAGCATAAAGAACTGCAAAATAGTAACTTCCTATTGTAAAAAAAATTTCAAGTCACATAACTATAGCTATGGTCTGTGTCAAATATCTTAGTACCTCAGTCTTGTCACTGTTAAAAAAAAAAAGTATGCTTACTTTTCTGCCCTTTATACATACTATCCAGAACCTTCTACGTAGCACTTTTTTTACCTAAGCATATATCATTTCCCCTTATCCTCCTCCCCATAAGGAACTAACTACAGAGTAGCTGGGTCTCACACAAAGTTCTTACTTTAGGTTTGGGTGCTGCCATGGATAATGAGGTGTATCTGTATAGAGTTCACAGACTGCAGCACAGTCTGGGCTAACGGTCACAGGCAGCTTTTCAAACACAAATGCCCCAAATAAATGAGACTGTTGTGTTCCAGGCTACCAAAATAGTACCTTCATTGCATGATCTGAAAATTCTCAGCAAGTTGAGTTGCTGAGAAGCCTGGTGGCACACCGTTAGACAGCAGCAAAATTTAGAGTAGTCCGCGCCTGTCCTGCCCATGTGGAAAATTCTTGGGCCAAGATATGCTTTCAGCTGTGCCCTGATTAACTCTCAGAAGACTATAGAAGAGAACAAAGCAGAAAACTGGCTACTGTGAAGGATGTATTCAATGAATCCAAACCTCAGACTACAAGAGGGAGTAAATCGAATCAGGAAGAGCTACAGAATGCTCAGATTTTACCCTGTAGTTATTTAACAAAAGCAAAGTGATTGACTCGTGGCCACAACAAAAAGGCAAAGGACAGGGGAAAGCAAACTAGAATGCCACATTTGCCTGTATCACCACTGCATCACATGTGATCCCTAAAAGCAATCTACAGCATCCACACATTGAATACTTCTGATTTATTGTAATATTTATGAGTGCCATAATTATGGTACTGCACTAATAAAGATACACAATAAAGTAAGCTGTCAGGCTCAGCAAAAGCAGGAAAGACTCTAGTTGTTAGAAAAGAAAGTCATGTCAGAAAAAAGAAAGAAAGAGAACATTTAGCATATCTATATTCTTAGAAGAGTTTCTTGTTGTCCAAGTCTCACTTCTATTTTAAAAAAAGGGATCAGAAAACTGCACAGTAATGCTAACAAGCAAAGGGATTTTACTGTTACAAAAGAAAAAAGCCGAAACTTGAAGAGCTTCCCAGAGCAAACCAGCTAAGTCCTTTCTCTTTCTCCACACACTAAAGATAGTAATTTGTGAATTAAATCATTCTTCCCTCATAAAACACAAAGCTGATGATTATACTCTAAATCTATATCTAGAATACAGGTTTAAAGTAAACTTAATAATCTGTTTTGCTGGAATTGAGCTCGCTATTTCCCTAGTGAAGAAAATCTAAGCCTCTGAGTTTTTTATTTTCGGGGGCTGGGAGGGGGCAGGTTTGTTTTGGTTCTCTTTTCATTACTTTTTTCAAGATATCAAAGTTATATTTGTTTGTATTTATGCAGCACAGAAATGTGGCTGCTTTAACCCCAAGCTGCAAGGAAAATCTGACTGCAGCGTCAACCAGTATGGCAATGGAGCCAGCCTCAGTGGCAGGCACTGATCAGCTACCCCTAGAATAATGGTCAAGAGATGAAGACAGTCTGCAATTCTGGTCACAGCTCGCCCAACATTCAAAATGTTAGACTTCTCACTTTTGCTCCTGATCATAGCATGAAACCATGACTCCAATTACCCCTGTTACAAAGTCCCTCTACCTTATTGCTTTTTTCAATCAACTTTGATTTTAGCATACCTCTTTCACATGTTGACTTGGACCTTTTCACCTTGTGTGTTCACTTCCCCCAGCAATCAAATACTTAAATTCTATTACTTATCACATACGTAAATTGCTATTACCCAGTAATTTTAGCCCAATTTAACAGTTAATTTTTCTCTTGATAACCATTTCTCATTTTCATAATTATTTGTTTTTTAAGGTTCAAGTTAGACTGATATGACATCCAAAATTTACTGTGTACCTCATATTTCGTGATCATTCCTTCCAATCCCTCTATCTTAGATTCCTGTAGAACTGAGTACGTTTTCATAGTATTGAAAACATCTATTATCTTTACCAGACGACGATGAAAGGTTTCAAATTTTCCAAATATATACATCTCACTAAAATCAAACTGTCTTTCAGCTGGATTTTGTTCCAAATTTTCTTTTACCTTGTGAAAGTAATTTTGATACTCCTTAAAACAAAGAATTTAAAAGAAAAATGTCAAGCATATAACAAAAGGCACTGTCCTTAGCTAGAACAAAATTTACACAGACAGGTATTATCCTAACTTGATAGTAAGTAGAAGTTTCATCAACAAACAATCATGAACACTATAAAGACAGTAACAGAGTTTGTCTCTGAAAACTAACCCAGCAATACCATTAGAGGATCACACATTTCATCAAATCAATGAACTGCACAAATATGTATTTGTACACTCCCTTAGATGGTGTGAAATTCTGTTCACTCTATTTTATAGCAGAGCTTGATGTGTTTACTGAATAACCAAGATGACAACACAGATTTCAGTTTTCAGAGACTGAAAATGATTGTGTGCTGACCAGTTTTACTGAGTAATCACGATTCAGAAATCACTTTCAAGAAAAAAAAACTCTTCTGAAGTTAGAATGCTGCTCCATAGCAGCTTCCAGTTTTCATTCTGCTTTCTTAACTGGGCACAAACCTTACTCCAAACATATTAAACTTACATTCTTCCCAAAGTCAACCAGTCAACAGATTTGCTTGAAATGGTTTCTTTCAATAGTAGTTTTCTTTATAATATAATGTTCATTATTTTTATCACATTTATGTATGAATAATCACACTTGGAGATATCAATACAAAGGGTTCACACTTTCCGAAGTTGTTAGTGATTAAAATTTTATGTTTTAATCTGTTCATTTTCTGCAAGCTTCTGGAACTGATAAGACTCAAATAAAAAACTAATCTTTCAACATATTTTAAAGCAGCAACTGAATAATTTGATATATCTTTATAGAAATATATAAATTTAGTACTCACTGCTGATGGTAAGACGTCATACAAGTCTACACTAAAGTGTGCTAGAAGTATGCAAGATTTGTTGCTTCAGAAGTTGTTGGGATAAAGTTCTAATCTTTCAACATATCTTAAGGAATCAAAAAACAATAATGGAGAAAGCCTAATATGAAGCTCCTGATATGTTATCACAAAGGGAGGTTATCAAAAAGGCAGATGCAGGTTCTTCTTCATAGTAACGCATGGACAGAAGAAAAAAGGCAAAGGACACAAATCGAAACAGATGATGTTTTGACTGGATGTAAAGAGAGAATCTTTCACCCTAAGGACAGTCAAACAGTGCAATGTTGCCCGGAAAGGTTGTCCAGTCCCTCCGTCCTTGAAGAACTCCAAGACAGGACCGGATAAGGGACTGGGCAGCCCAGTTTGATCTTATAGCTGCCTCTGCTTTTGCTTTGAGCCGAAGGCTAAATTATATACCTACTGAGGACCCTTCCGAGCTGATTTGTCCTATAATACTATGCTTTAAAGGGAAGAAAGAAAAATAAAATTCAAAAAGGGTCACAGAAGTGTATTCAAAAAAATAAAGGTTATCTTCCTAACAAGTCCACACAAACCGAACAGCTGAATTCTTCTCAGTTCACTAAATTGCCCTTTCTAAATGCATATTTTTCCACATGTCTTTGGAACATATTCAGTTCAATAACTCCCTCTGGTTTAATTTCTGTTGCATATTCCTCCACATCGTGTGAGAAGAAACTTTCTAGAGAAACACAGGCATGAAAATCCAAGCAATTCTCTTATAAGAAACATAGTTAAGCTAGACTAAGCATCAACATTCTGTTTCCAGAACATCAACAGACACAAGACTAAATTCCCTGTTAGCTCTAATATAAATATTCCAGTTCCAAAGAATATCTTTCAGTTGCTTCCTTTTCCTTCACTAATATGCATGTTGCTTCCTCATATAAAAAACAAGTTTTCCAATTCAGGCCCTCCTAAATATAACCTTATATTCTGTTTTCCATATGCTCTTCCCACATACCTGTTTAAGTCTAATAGCTGCTTGTAGCTTTTCCATAACTCTCTCCTGAGGTTGGTTCCAGATAGTGGCCGTATCATCGTTTGCAATATAAGATTTACAAGATGTGATCATCTGATTGGTCACCTAAAAGCAGTACAAACTTTGTGAAAAAAAACCCCAAACATTTCAAGATAAAGCAGATCTTGCCATTCTCTCAGTCTCATCACACTCCTCTGATTCCACCAGCCTAAAGGCTGAAAAATAGCAATACCAAATACCAGCCCCATCAAGATGGTCTTTCTTGCAACACCTAGCCTCCAGAATGTGACACCACCAAACTGTTGTTGATTATCTATGCTCATGCTAAACCTAAACACACTGTACGAAACTTGAAATGGCATGAGGGCTACAAAGTCACGAGACTTTGCCTCTTCTGAAAGCAAAGGTAAAATTAAGGGCCTATGAGACTACAGACATTAAAGATTAGGTTGTCCTTCCAACTCCATTTTCTTCTTTATGCAAACACATAGAGGTTTAAGGGCAATATGAATTTAACATAATTGGGTCCACAAAAAAAATCCGTTCATAACAGGTAAAACTCATAACAAAAAGTTACTCTATCTATTCACACCAGGGGTGAGATTTAAGTCTGAAAAAGTTCTTACAGCTCTAAATTACAGGCAGTAAAATAAGATCTAAATTTGAAGTAGTTTATCACTATTTCCAGTCTCTATACATATGAAAAGCAGCACTAAATTGACTGAAATGTTGCCTCTCCAGTTGCTTGGTCCCTTTGTGTTTTCTCTCTCACTCAAGGAACTACGCAAAAAACAATCTGTGAAGATTTCCTTTCACACCAAGCACCTACCTTCACAAATAGTGAGGAGATCTTTTCAGACGTATTGTAATACTGAGAGATACTCTGAATCATTTTAATTGTATTTATGAGTCCTGGAATAGCATCCACCATGGACATCTGGAAAGAAACACACAGTCTGAACTCTGCTCAGTACCTCTGTTACCACACATTAGCTCAACACCTAATTAGCAAATGCAGGAGTGTTCTAAACATGGTCTTCAGAATCATTCTGCCTCTGTCTCCATGGGCCTCTCCATCGGAGCTGCCTATCCTACTTCACACCCCAAGCTCTACAATTTAATTTTCGGTCTTGGTTGGAAGAATTCTGATGAGTGATATCTGATGGAGGCAAAGGCCTCTTCAAAAGAACCCCTTTTTTCACAAAAAATGTATGTTTGTATGCTCGGTTGCTAAACTTGATGTAAGCTTGCACGTAGAGAGAGCCCAGAAATTGCATTAAGCCTCACGGTGCTTATTAGAATAAAGGAACTATGAAGAACAACATTCCTATAGCGGTGGCGCTTAGATAACATAAAATGATATACAATAAGTAAAGTGCCTGGGAGGAGGTCATCTTACAGCCCACTCTTTCGGCTGTAGGAGCCCCAGGGCTGGCATCTGGGAGGGCCCCTGTATGGAGGCAGACACCTCCGGTTCCAGTGGCTCCAGCGGCCCCAGCGCAGGGCACGGCTGAGCCCCTCAGCCACGGGCTGGCAGGAGAGAGCCCCAGGGAAAGCCTGGGCAAGGGAGGGCACAACGCTGCCCGGCAGCCAGGGCTGAGGGAAGGGAACAGAGAGAGGAACAGCCCTGTGAGTCCCGAGGGCAGATCGGGAGGAGGGCAGGAGGGGAGGAGAGACCCCGGCAGGGATGGCCTTGTAGCCCAGGAGAGACCCCTGTGGGACAGGTGTTTCCCTGTGGCCTGGGGGAAGGATCCACACCATAGCAAGGAAGAGTCTTAGAGGAATACAAGCAGCAAAAAGAAGCTGTTACAGGTTGACCACAGCCCCCCCTTCCCCTGTACCACTTGGAGGGAGGAGGAAGAGAAAGGGGGAGTGAAAGGAAGATTCCTAGGGGTGTGGAAATGTTGTTTTAATTTCTGACTTTGTCACTTCCCACATGCATTTTCATTGTCAATAAAGACACTTTTCCTCAAGTCAAGTCTGTTTTGCCCATGATTATAACAGGTAAGTGGTGTCCCTGTCTTTGAAAAATCCATGAGCTTTT
This sequence comes from Pachyramphus minor, assembly GCA_013397135.1. Lineage (NCBI taxonomy): Eukaryota > Metazoa > Chordata > Aves > Passeriformes > Tyrannidae > Pachyramphus > Pachyramphus minor. Next base: position 906,056 of record VYXB01006407.1, on the reverse strand, counting down.
TCATACTGTATTCTTATCCCATTCTAACTAAGAAGATTGAGAGAGTCCATGGTGCGTAGACAAGGTTAACCCACCACACCCATATTAATTCTCTATACCCTTTGTGGTTTTCAGCAAGTCTTGTGTACAAGAGAAATGCCTTTTACTAAATACTTTGAAGAAAAGCACTATTCAAAAGCCTAGCAGTCCTGTCTTCAGCCCATGAATGGGCCAAAGGTTTTACAGACATCTCTTCCTCATATCTGAATTTCCAAATCATTGACAGTTTTACTCTACAGACAAACAGAGTTCTCAAAATACCAATAAATGATATCAATAAATAAAATAAATATATAAAAGAGTAAATATCAATAAATGAAAGGGTTTACAATCCATGCCTATGTGGCTTTCACCCCAAGTGCTATACCATCTCAAAACTAAATATCTCTGAAGTAGGCACCACTTCCTCCTTGGTAAAAAGCCACATTGGGAGCACAAAGCAAATAAGCTTTTTTGTAGGTTTGTTTATTTCTTTAGAGTAAAGATTGCACTTTTTCCCATAGCACAGAATCCAGTTTCATCATCAGATCAAAAGCTTTAGAGATACTATGTTATAAGTTACAAGTACTTTATTTTGTAGCCAGAAATTCCCATTAGGCTACTTTCACCATAACTGCACAAAATGTAAAACTGGAGTTGCATATGTAAAATTTTCTCTGTGTCATTTCCAAGCTGATCTTATAGCATATTTCATATTGATTGTCTCAAGACATTTATGTTAAGAATTTAAAGTTCTACTTACAGGATCACTATTGTATAATGGGTCATAATATTTTTCCAGACAGTATAGATACTTCACATTATCTTTAGCTTCATTTGCTGCATCTGTGATGCGACTATCCAATGCTCGCCATTTCTAAGAATAGAAAGTTGCAAAAAAAATAAAACCACAGATTTCAGAAAATTGTTTTGAGATCATTGTGTTGTGTTATTAGCTTTTAAACACACTTGAAAGCACAGATCTGTTACTTCCAAGTTATATTTGATCACCCAAGATAAGGAACAGGCCCTTGTTTTGCATTAGTAACTTGGATGTGAACACACAGTTAGTTTAGGCTGCTCAGCTCAACAAGTTGTCAGTAGTAGTGTCCAGTCAAACTGCTGTAAAATATGTGAATGATGAATATATCACTATGTATTTGTTTCACATCTCATTTTTTGGTTTACTTATTTTTCTGTTTGTGATGGGTCTTTAACTTTGTTACATCACTGTAAGAAGTTATGTCACAGAAATTTCACAGAATATTCTGAGTTGGAAGCGACCCACAAGGATCATCGAGTCCAGCTTTTAAGTGAATGGTCCATACAGGGATTGAACCCACAACCTTGGTGTTATTAGAACCACACTCTAACCAACTGAGCTCATCTCAGGGCCATGTTCCTACAAGCACTGTAACAACATGAAAAAGATTTTTAAAAAATAAGGGGGAGGGTCATTTTCTTATCATTATTTCTGTTGAACCATGGGGATGCAGTACGTTATCAGCCTGTAGACAAAGAGGAATTCCATTCTTCTCCCATAAATTAAACTAGATTAAACTTTATTTACTGAAGGTGAGGAATAGAGAAATACAAAGAAAACAAAAGCCAAAGATGCTTCAATGTTTTCCCCACCAGCGCTGTTACATACATCACCAAACGAACTACGGTATAAAGAGCATTTTTAGTCTCTGTATCTATCATAATGTAAAATAAAAACCTTCAGCAGTTTTGATTTAGCAGCAGTGAGTACTCCAAGCACTGCCTTCATATCTGGACTCTTCAGCTGCTCCATAAGGTAGTCGAATTTTGACAATTTCTTTTTCCAATAATCAAGCTCTGCTCGTGGTCCAAGGTCATCAGCTTCCTTTCTCACCTGGTCATTTTCTGCAAGAACCTTTTATTACACAGTAATATTAGTGAATGATGTTAAAATTTTTTATCTGCATGGATAGCAAGGATTAATTCTATATTTAACTCCCACTATTAACTTCTCCTGATAAATTACCTAACTCTGCCACCACTTCACATAAGAGATTTAATTTTGCTTGCCCTTTTATCTCCAAGTTGAATAGGAGATACTGTTCCTTGTGTTCCAAGAATACTGTTACAGACAACATTTTCTGCAAATAACCTGCAAAGCATGTTTCAATTGTGACCACTGAGAATAGCGTTCACTCGATTATTGTGTTCCTTTTTCTTTCATTAAATCCACTGGGAACCACTAACTGTTTTTCACTTAAACCAGAGGTGATTATCAAAGCCAGGGGACTAAGCTTCCAAAGATATGTATGCTCTATTTACTAGCAGATGGAATAGCTCTCAATAATATTCACATTGAAAAGTAAAAACACATGAAACGTACCAACAGTACTTGAAAATAAAGAGATGGATCACATCTAAATTTGTAGAAAGCTAGCTATAACACCAGGAGGATTAAACTCATCTGCCAATATGCAGATGTTGTCATATTTCACATTTGTCCAGTGTATCACCTGTTCAATTTGTTTGGTCCATCCGTTCATGCAGACTTCTATTTTTTCAAGAGCATCTATGCTGTTAGCAACCATGAGATAATCTGAAGGTCCTCTTAGAGTTCTCAGGTCGTATGTTTCACATTTCTTCAGACTGACCTAAAGCACAAGTTAAAAAAATAAACTGAAATGCTGAAATGTTCACAACAAATAATCCAGGAACTTTAAAGAGTAACTGCTTGCTCTGCTTGCTGTATCTCACTATTCCCAGCTCATCTAAATTAAACTGGTTTGAGCCAGAACTAAATTCTGGAATCTGGAGCATTCCCTTGCTCAGAAGCTGTGCTGTCACGCCCTTTCCTTCAAAAAAGTTGAATAGGAACCAACAATTAAAGCAGCAGTTTGTCATACATTAATCATTCTCTGTTTAAGAGAGACCACAGCCATGAAGAGTCAAGAAGTTAGTAGCTCTAAAGAACTGGCCGCAGAACAAATGAGAACAGAAGCATCCGCAGAAGTGTTAAAGCCACAGATCAGACTATAACAAGTTTCTGACAACAACAAACAAAAGAGTTGTTTTTTTCTCCACTTAAAAAAAGGCAATCTACAACGGCAGTTAATTCAAAAGCTGTAGAGCCAAAGACGTTCTACAGCTAGCTCAATTTCTATTTGCCGTATGAACATACTACCTTTTCCAACAGACTCTGCTGAGTTCCTGACAGCACACTAACAAACGCTTCAAGGGCATGAAGGAAGTCCTGCTTAATACTGGAAACTTGCTGAGGTTCACCAAGTTCAACCCAACCACGATCCGTAGCCTGTAAGGCTGGAATGAAGATTTCTGAAATCAACTGCTCAACACTTTTTAATAAGCCATCTCGACCTATATTCATCATATTAAAATTTACTTCCTGTAAAAGAAACACAAGGAGTCTTTCACCAGTAAATACTTGTTTATCTATAATTTACATATATACTCTCAAAAGTAAAACAATTTTTATATGTTTTTCTACTCGATTCACTAGAAATTATTGAAATTTATCATCTTATTATTTAGTTATTGACTAATTACTCTGTCATTCTGGAGTGTCTTATATTTTCTTCTCTTAGCATCATTTCTTCATATCAATGATACACTTCAAGTTACTGCCACAAGATAACATCTTCTTTTCCATTCCACTCCTTTACTGTCCTGTGTTTCATTTAGTCTAATTGTGTCCTTTTGTTCATTCCTCCATGTCAACAGCTGTCAAATTATGTGCTGAGGGCAAATACTCCAAGGTGAAAACGTATCTTAAACAAGATTATGTACAGAGATAATCAGTCACCAACTCTTACCTGATAGATATTCTCAGTTGTTATGGGTTTAGAAAGACTAGATCTAATGAAGAAAATGCACACACCAGTTAAAGCAACTTCTTTTCCCTCTGTCACAAATACTTTAAGTTTCTTCTTCTTTGTCAAACCGGAGTTCATTCCTGTTCCTGGAAGGCTGAAGTGCTCTATAGATTAAAAAAAAAAAACCAAACCAAAACAAACAAAAAAAAAACCAAAAA